>CAIGQZ010034880.1:15354611-15379814 GCA_903798205.1 Danio tinwini
TAGATAGATAGATAGATAGATAGATAGATAGATAGATAGATAGATAGATCTTCTCAACTTTTGAGAAGCTTGAACTTTACATTTTTACTCAGAGAAGTCAGAGGAAGTCAGTTAGCATGTTGCTAGCATAATTAATGTTCATGATTTATATTAACATTTGCAGTATATAACAATTCTTTCTGGTTATTAAATCTGATTGGGTTAAAGCTGTGCAATAATTCTAGTCATATCAGCACTGAGCCTCTTCTCACTCGCATATCACTTTACACACAGCGACTACAAAGCAGAAGACTAAACTCACTAGTTTAACAAATAATGTGACTCTAAGGTCACATGATACATTCTTTAACTTTTAGATGAGAATGTAGTTGTTTAAATGTCAAATGTGCAGTTTATTTATAAGGATTTTGCCTGTTTGAAAATGTTTTTGAATGATTTTGGAGATGAAACTTCCAGCAAGTCAGCGGCTTTTCAGTGCTCTCATTTCCCACCAAGAGCACCCTTTTGACAGACACTTATTCTGGAGACTGATGGATGTCATAGTGGTTAAATGTGACATAATTCAGTGAAGTAATTCAAATACTTGTTCTAATGTGACGTTTTTGAATTAGAAACTTTTGGCAAAAAGTTATTGGGGTTGACTTTAAATGTGAATCCATGACTGATGAAGATAACACTTTACAATAGCAATGAACAATGATGTGTTAATATGTAAACATTACTTTATTATGAATTAATTATGAGTTAAGGCACGTGCTAATCATGAATTAAAATAAACTACAACGCGAGTCACAGGAGTTCAAGTGTGAATAACAGCTACCTTAATTACTTGTTGGAACATGTTGGTAATTAATGTATTAATTAACATTTATCTTTAAGCTAAATGTAACCAACATGTATATGTTGTGACTTTACTTGGAGGGGCACATCACTATTAACTCATCCTTTACTACTCATGAACTCCTGTGTTTAAACTGTTCATGTTGATGTTGACTAAACACCTTTTTTATCGTTATTCAGCGTAGACATGCACTAGACAGATGAGCATAAGGAGTTCATGAGTAGTTTAGAATGGGTTAATGATGATGTGCCCCTCCAAGTAAAGTTACAATAGAATTATACATTAACATATCATTAGTTCGTGTTGGTTAAATTAAGCATAAACTAATGTGGTAATTAACAGATTCATTATCAAACAATCATGGACTAACAAGTAATTAAAGTAGCCGTTATTCACACATGAACTCTTCTGAATCATGTTGTAGTTAAAGTTAGTTCATGATTAGTGCATGCATTAACTCATCATTAGTACATAATAAAGAAATGTTTAGTTTACATTAACACATCACTAATCAAGTAATGTTATTGTAAAGTGTTACCTGAATGAAAGTAGTTCTTCAACTTTCTCAATCAAAAAGGTTTTTGAGACACAATTTTGCCATTGAATGGTTGTACAAATGCTATATCACACTGGTAGCACTGCGATATGGGTACATATCATCATAGCACTGCAGCCTTGTGCCTATGCATGAATCACAGCAGTGATGATTTACAGCCATATCATAGGGCTACGAGTATGATAATTAGTATTAGTATCCACCTTTCACATGAGACATTAAACTAAGGTCCTGACTCTCTGTAGTCATTAAAAATACCATGCCACTTCTCTTAAAGAGTTGGGATGTAACCTCAGTGTCCTGGCCAAATTCCTTCTCTCAGCCATCCTTGTCCATCATGGCCCCCCAATCATTCACATCCACTGAATTGGCTCTATCACTCCCATCACATCCTCCATGTGGATTTTGCACACTGGTCGCGATGAGGAAAGATCGCCTACAATTGTAAAACACTTTGGGTGTATTGTCATACATGATAAATGCAATATTAAATGCACATTACATTGCATAAGCATTTTCAAATAGTGTTTCTAACAGGTTTACCCATTTCTCACATGAATTAACGTTTAAAGAATGTTTAGTATACTGTTAGTGTGCTTTAGCATAGTTAGCTTATTGTTAACAATGAATTAGCATGTTGCTAATTAGCACAAATTAACATGATGACGCTTGCACAAATTAGGAAATACTAGTTTCTAACATGGTTACCATCATTTTAACATAAAGTAACATTTAGTTAGCATACAGTTAGCATAAATGAGCTAGAATAGGGTTTACAATATGACTGGTAAGCATATTAGTATCTTGAATAAGCATGTTTTGCATATGACCCCTCAGAAAAGTTGTTGCCTCATTCAATTATCAACATGAAGTTACCTACTGCACTGTTTTTCATAATATGTACGAATATATTGTTATTCTTAATGTATGTCTATGGCAGCCTTACAATGCCATGGTCTAGTAATTACCATCTAATATCATCACTTTTCTTTTTCATTTATTTTATGTGTCCTGTCTATTGTGATTTTTGGTTTGGTTTGTTTTGTTTAATGTTTCTTGTTGATTCTTTGGTTTTGGTTCAGATAACTGGGTCGCATCTGACCTGTGCTACTTGACTTCACAGCCGTTTCCGGCTTTACACATGTCGAGCTATAGCAGAATGTTGTCCTTCACAGCAACTTAACCTCGCAGCCCTTGCTGTCTCCACTGTCGTCATAGCTAGCATGTCCATGTGCGTGCTAGCCTCTTTTGGTAATCTCATTGAGATGGAGACAGACAGGCAGATGGCGACTGTCTATATAAGCACAGATCAGAGGAAGACGGTCACAGATCCACTTCTACCCGAGTGAGTTAAAGCATCTTTCTATCAGAAAGCAAAGAAACAAGGAACCATAGGAATAGGTGCTGCCAGCAAACAAACCTCTGAGGCCTTGACAAACTTGATATGATTTTTGGTTTACCACGTCCTACTGCAGGATACATTCGTTACTTGCAGGTGAGTAAGAGAGTCTGGACAGATGTGCAGGATATAAAATTAAATATAAAGGATACACTTTATGATAAGGTTCTATTTACTACATTAGTTAACTTGAACTAACATAGAAAACACTTCTAATGCATTTTGTCAGTGTTTACTCTAACATTTAGTAACACATTATTAAATTCAAAAGTATTAAGTATCTTAATATTTAATGGACCAGAGCTAAAGTTGTGTTTTTACTAAGTGAAACTAACTGAGATTAATAAATACTGTAATAAATGTATTGCTTTTTGTTAACTAAAGTTAACTAACTGGACCTTAGTTTAAGTCTGAAGTCATCATATTCATATGTTTATAGTTGTTCATATGTGAAATATGTGAATTAGGGCAGTACTTCGGTGCTAAACACATAAAGCTAATTAGATATTGAAGTAATACTGAATACTTGTTTTTCCAACATTCCATACCGTGCAATTTCAGTCATTATTCTTGCAGATTAAGCTTTTAATTAGCCATTATTACATGAGAATACTGTTTGATGTAAGTACAACCCATTTTAAGCAGTTATAGAATTATCACGATTTACTTTAGTGCGTTCAGTAATTGTTTTAACATTTACTAACATTCACTAATGAAGGTGCTCCTACTTATACGTGATCTGAATGTTGATGTCTGTCAGTGCGTAATACAAACTAACCATGATTTCTGACTCTCTTTCAGACATCAGCCGTAAAAACAGTGACCAGCAAGTTCCAGGATCTCATATTGCCCCGGGTGGCTGTTGTTTTGGGTGCATTGGGTATTGCGATGTCTGGATACAGCTCTCGCCAACTCACTTTTCACCACCGACCCTCCACCCGCATCCTGCAATGGATGTCCAGACCTGCCATGAATGCCGATAGTCCTGGATCTCCATCAGCCAAAGCCCGTCTGGCTCCGGCCAATGCTGGCATGGCATCCATCAAAAATGACCAACAGGAAGAACCAATCAAAAACATCAGTGACACCCAGCAGCCTGTGAAGACATAAGCTGGCATTTAAATAAGAAGAGACTTGTGAGGTCTTACTGTGTAAGATGGAGCATAGTCAACCATTTAGTCAGAAGTGATTTGGACAGTGCCTTTGTGAAAGAAAGCGAGTTTGCCCTGACTAGTTTGTGTTTTTTTTATCAAATTTGTAAAAATGATTCAGGAGATGAGACTAATTGTTCATTATCTGATGAGTCATTTACTGAATTGGCATCCTTGTGAAATTGCATTTTATTTAAATCTGTGAAAATTCACCAGGGAGTTTTGTTTGATGATGTCATGCAACATTGTAAACTCCACTTATATTTAATATGCTGAATCAAGGCCACACATGAGGCATGATGTGCACATCTGTGAATGACAAGTTTATTTACAGTCACAATAACACCCACTATGACAGGCATGTTCCCTAAGCTAAATCACTTCCTGCGGATTAGTTCAGTGAATATATTTATTAAAGCTTGTTAATGAGGTGTAAACATACAGGTAGACTTTGAGTGAGTCAGAAGCTGCTTAAACTGATCGGTTCTCCGCTCCTTTAGAGAGAATATGGCATTATTAAACAGTACTGTATGCACACAGAATGCAACTAAATGTAGACATTTTAATGTTCTTATACATTTTGTATTATTTATAATCTTTTTAAATACTTATTTTAGTGGTTTTTATATTGCTGCTGCAGATTTCTAGAGCCCTGATCTTATAAGATGTGCATTTAGAAGTGTATGCATTTACATTTTATGCAAATAAAAAACTAACTTCAATTATTCTTCTCCTTTTTATTTCAAAGCAATAGATTATTATGATACTGTTCTTCTATTGCAGTGATGAAAAAAAGAACCATTTTTAGTTCTCCAAAGAACCTTTTTTTTCTACTGGGATGGCCATTTTTATACTATTTTAGATAGTATTTAAAATAACTATTTTACACTAAGAAACTTTGGAATAAACGGTCTCTAATGATGATAAAGTTTCTTTGTTGAATCTTAGAAATTATTTGTGCATAGTTTAGGGTGTATAGTTTCTATTGTGATAAAAATCACTTAAGATTATTGGCTTGCAGCCTTTACAGTAGGTCAGATTCAGATAAACAACATAATCTTAAAAGTCTTTTGCAGTGCTTAGGGTAAGCCTTAAGGATCAGGGCCAGCATCAGGTCAGATGTTAAGAACCAAAGCTGTATAAATCACACCTGTCTGGGTTATTATAATAAACGCTAATGGTGGTGATGATATTGTAGAGAAATGTACTCACACGTGACACCGTTGGAAAGTAACTCGATGAGTGCAACACAGACTGGTTTGTGTCATTTATCGCTTATTCAAAAGCCGAGAGTTTATGATGCGTTAGATCCAGTTTATGCTGTTTCCAGCAGTAGACTACGACTCAGACCTCATGAGGGGGCAAAAGGACAGTTTTTAACCGAACTTCATATACAGTACCCACATCCTGGAGTCGGTTCGTGCTCTGCTCTTTTCGCGTCCCGTGAAGAGGTGCGACACCACCAGCGACAACATGTAAAACCTTTCCGCCGAACACAAGACTTTAAATAAGGTAGGTAAACAACAAACGCTATTATTGTTGTTTTATGGTTTTTGTGTATATAGTCAGTTATGTATAATTATTTACCATATTCTGTCCGAAATCTTCTATTTACTTTAGTACTTTGGTTTAAAGTTGCTAGTTCTTTAAATTAACCTAGCATTAGAGCATTAAAACGGTGTAAGTAACAGTAACGTTACAAGAGTTAAATGAGAGCACAAAATGTAACCGGTATTGTTTTAATTCTGCTTTGCTCTATTCGACTACAGGAATTTGTATTAAGATCACCATAATTTGTCAACAACGTTTTAGTATTATTACTATTTTTAAAAGAGTCACAAATATAACCACAAATATATTTCCATGTTTTGGTTTCTCTGACTGCTCGGGCTACACTGCCATCAGACTGGATGGCTATAAAAAGTTACTGTGTAAACAATACAATTTACTCTACCTGTTGAACATACAATGACGTGTGTGCTTTTCTTCAGAAACCAGCCAAATGGTGTCATTTTTCAGTAGACCTGATATTATGTCGACCAAATAAAATAAAAAAGTAATAATTGACAGTATCTCCTACTGATTGTAGCAACTTTTACATTCTCTGTTATTATTTTTAATTAACCAAATGTATTAAAACACTCCCCTGTCTTCCTTAATTTATTTATTCCTTATAATCTCACAGCAGTGTAAGTTTAACACCGTGTCCACATGTGCTTTTGCATTTTCATGCAAATTTTGCCCAAGCCACATTCAAATTGCCCTACCAGAGTATATCAGAGACCTAAAAGAATGAGTATGGAAGAATGAGTGGAGATATACACAATCTTGCTATTTATTATGTATATATCAAGAGTGGATAAAGGTTGGGATGTATAGCATGTGTAGTAAGCAAATTGTGTATGAATATATTTTTTTACTTATCCACTAGACTGAAGCAAGTCATTGGTAATATGGGGAATAACTCTGGAAAAGAGCGACATGGATCTTCAGGTAACTAGCTTTTGACAACAAATATACACACACAGATGCACATACTTGTTGTTTTATTGACATGCCTCCAAATATCTGATAACATATTAAGAGATATACAAAGGAAGAATAAAAACTGAGATTTTTTTAAACATTAAAACAAATGAAGGAATAAATAGTACTGAGTGAAGAATATTTTTTCCAGTCACGTGACTGTCAAATAATGAAAAAGTTGAAACTGCAGGACAGTTATTAAATGTATTAGAGCGAGCGAGAGAGATAGAGAGAGAGAGAGAGAGAGAGAGAGAGAGAGAGAGAGAGAGAGAGAAAGAAAGATTATTGGCATACAGTATTGTGCTCTCTTCTGTGTTATTGGTGGTGTACAGATCTCTCAGATTCACTGACTCAGCAAACCTTTCCCACCCAGGGAGACTTCTTAATGAAGAACACCCACACACTCGCACACATCCAATCAAATCTGCTCTTCTTGGATTGGATTCAGAAAAAGCAAACTGAATCTGGACTTTAACAGCAAATAAGATAAATTTAATAAAAATTTCAAATCAGATCTGGAGCATTAAATAAATACTCCAGAATTATATGGTGATTCCTCTAATAACAATAATAGTAGTAGTAGTAGTAGTAGTAGTAGTAGTAGTAGTAGTAATAATAATAACAATATAGTGATTTCAAACTGTGTAAAAATGTAAAAACATCATTGTAGTTTCATAAATCTTATCTAATTGAATTGAGCACAATGTTCTAACTATTCTGAAGCTGCTATATAGTAAATAACAGACAATAATTTAAGCTGATATTTTCCAAAAGTCGCCAATGCAAACAAAACACAAACAACAATAATAAACAGCACAAATACAAACATAATAATGTCCCACCCACAGACTTTTTCATATAAATGTAGTTCTCTTAGTTTTTCCTATTAGGTTTTATATTTTGATTAATGTGTAAAAGAAAGTCTATGGTGAACATACAGTAATTCAACAACACCTACATTGTAATGTATGATACCTAAACTGTAATGTAAAATTGAGTTTAGTTTTTATTTATTATGTAAAACAAATGCATTTTTAAAATGTTTTATTACTATTTTCAAATGATGATTACATATTGTCCTGAAAAACAAGACGCAAATATGATTAAGAAAGTAATCTTGATAGTAGTGTCATCTATCCAGATTAAGAGTTAAAAAAAAGCATTCAGTTCATTTAATAGTCACATCATTCTATACCCAGGCGATGTCTTCTCATCCCCTGAAACCATGAATATTAACCACTTTCTGAACATCCCACGAATAACCGAAATAAAGTTTCATTTCTGTGACAGACTAATCCATACACAAAGTTATAATGTCAGGAAATGTTTTATTCAGAGAAGCATTTGTCTAAAATAGCTCTATGTCTGCCTTTCTGCAGGCACTGCTGCGGACACCTATGAAACACCTCCCACTTCACCATATAGTGTTGTTTCTACCTGGTCACCCAAAACACAGTTGGTGTCTATTTCCAACTGCGCAAACACAGGCACCCCTGAAACCTCCCAGGATGCTCTCAGTCCACCACTCGCCTCCACCGTTCAGAATGAGCTGATATTGGACTGTAAAACAGGGCCTGCAAAAGAGGAGGAAGGACTTAATCTGCCACTGGGACTTGAGAAAGTGTCTTATGTCACAGGTGTGTGTTTAAATGGAAACACAGAAGTGGACGCAAAACTTCTGCAAGAGTGCTTGAACACACTGCAGCTCAACAACATTGAAGAATCCACACACATACTGAACGGTGAGATGAAATGCTGTGGCGTGTCCTCTTATTCATTTATTAAATTCAGTACTAGGCTCATATTTGCACAAACTGCGTACATTCTTAATGTTTTTAGACAGCGATGCAGACATAATCACTTTTACAATTTATTTATTATAGCAATATAAATTTGTGTATTCACTCATTTCAGTGGTCTTGGATAGCAGAAATGAAACAATTCTAAATGCTGTTAACTATTTAAACAAACAAAGAATATAAGCATATTTTTATTAACTTTTTATTTGCTTAAATATTTTATCAATGACATTTATTTTTTAGGTAAAACTTTCTCATTGCCGGCCACTTTATTAGGTACACCTTACTTGTACAGAGTTGGACCCCCTTTTGCCTTTAGAACTGCCTTAATCCTTCGTGCCATAGATTCAATAAGGTACTGGAAATATTCCTTAGAGATTTTGGTCCATATTGACATGATAGCATCACCCAGTTGCTGCAGATTCCATGAGATCCATGATGCGAATCTCCTGTTCCACCACCTCCCAAAGGTGCTCTTTTGGTTTGAGTTCTGGGGACTGTGGAGGCCATTGGAGTACAGTGAGCTCATTGTCATGTTAAAAAAAAAACAGTCTGAGATAATTCACACTTTATGACATGGTGAGTTATCCTGCTGCAGGTAGCCATCATAAGATGGGTACACTGTGGTCATAAAGGGATGGACATGGTCAGCAACAATACTCAAGTAGGCTGTGGCGTTGACACTATGCTCAATTGGTACTAATGATCCCAAAATGTGGCAAGAAAAATATCCCCCACACCATTACACCACCACCAGCCTAAACCATTGATACAAGGCAGGATGGATCCATGCTTTCATGTTGTTGATGCCAAATTCTGACCCGACCATCCGAATTTTGCAGCAGAAATCGAGACTTATTAGACCAGGCAACATTTTCCCAATTTTCTATTGTCCCATTTTGGTAAGCCTGTGCGAAATATAGCCTCAGTTTCTTGTTCTTAGCTGACAGGAGTGGCACCAGGTGTAGCCCATCAGCCTCAAGGTTCGTGTGTTGTGCATTCAGAGATGCTCTTCTACATACCTCGGTTGTAACAAGTGGTTGTTTGAGTTCCTGTTGTCTTTCTATCAGCTCGATCCAGTCTGGTCGTTCTCCTCTGATCTCTGGCATCAACAAGGCATTTGCTCCCACAGAATTGCCTCTAACAGGAGCTTCTGAAATACTCAGACCAGCCCGTCTGGCACTAACAAACATGCCACGTTCAGAGTCACTTAAATCACCTTTCTGCCCCATTCTGATGCTCGGTTTGAACTGCAGCAAACCACCGTTACCATGTCTACATGCCTTAATGCATTAAATTGCCACCATGTTATTGGCTGATTAGAAATTTGCGCTAATGAGCAGTTGGACAGGGGTACCTAATAAAGTGGCCAGGAAGTGTGTAATCTTTGTTGGCATTTTTAGAAAAGAAGTTTATTGTTATTTATTGGTAACCATGACAATTCAGTCAATTAATTAATTCATATGAAAATATGCAATCTTTGGTTATAATAGTTTATTTGCACATGTAAACTTGAGCTTGTTTGCCAATTTGTGTCCAATGTAGTCTAGTTCATTCATTGATTCATTGACTTATTGATCGATTGATTGATTCATTCATTGATTCATCATAGTCATTCTGTCTTTGATTCTTCATGTTCAAATTTAAAATTAAATCTCAGTGTCAATCCTAAACTCTAAACCTCTAAAACATATGGTGTTAATACTTACATGTTGATTACAAATTGTTTATTGAACATTTATGTCACTTTTTTTTGTATTGTTGCTGTGTCTTTATACTAAGCCTTTTGAGGTCATGCATTTCAATGATTTTATCATTGTGGTAAATATAAAGTAACACACTTTACATAGTGAGTTATTACGTTATTATCTACATAACAAATACTACTATTGAATATTGAAAAACAGCTTAAACATAAACCAATCATCACAGCTTTCACATCATTTTTGCCCCATTCTGATAATTTTGGCAACCATGTAAATGCATTTACCTGCTTTTCATGTGTGATATGACATTAACGTGCTTACCGTTGAAATAAGCACATCCAGAATGAGCAAACATTTTGTAGTTAGGGAGGAGGAATTACACTACAAATTCAGATGCATTCTTGACCCAAAGAATTATAAAAATGTTATTTTTTCTTGTGTAGCACAAGTATAAGAACTTCAAATACTCATATGAGCAGTAATTTTCCCACTGACATGCTGCAATACACTTCGTATGCATTATGACAACTGACATAACAAATTAAATACTTGGAGTTCGACGGACAATTTATTACGCTTTAATGTCACTACCTATTAATAACTTGCATTGCCGGGTTGTTGGTCTGCATGTAAACTGGAACAACAGGTTATTTCAATAAGTTGATTTTTGTGAGTTATCAGTGTATTGGTGTTAATGTAAACATGCCTATGTTTAAAATTTGATCAACATTGAGAATCACATTTCTGTATGCTTTTCAGATCTATTACAGTGTTTTCTGGTGGAGAGGGAGAAGATGAAGGAGGAACTGAGAAGTTGTAAGGAGAAGATTAAGGTAAATTAAACTTTTGTTGACACATTCTGTTTCACCTTCTTCAATCCATGACACTTATTGTGTATGGAGCCAGATCAGTCTCAAAGATAATACATTTACAAAATAAAATTCATACATCCACAACACAGTTCAAAAATACACAAGTCCAATTCATAAATTCAAAACACAGTTCATAAATACACGAATTCAATGCGTAAATTCTGAACTCAATAAAAAAATACACAAATCCAATTAATACATTCAGAACATGATTCATAATTACACAAATCTAATTAATAAATTCAAAATGCGATTTATAAATACGCAAATTCAATTCATAAATTCAAAACACAGTTCATAAATACACAAATTAAATGTGTAAATTTAGAACATAATTAAAAAATACACAAATCCAATTAATAAATTCAGAACATGATTCATAAATACACAAATCCAATTCATAAATTCAAAATGCCAATCATTAATACACAAATCCAACTTGTAAATTCAGAACACAAATCCAATTAAGGGTGTCACGGTGGCGGAGTAGGTAGCACGATCGCCTCACAGCAAAAAGGTCGCTGCTTCGAGCCCCGGCTGGGTCAGTTGGCAATTCTGTGTGGAGTTTGCATGTTCTCCCCTGTTCGCGTGGGTTTCCTCCAGGTGCTCCGGTTTCCCCCACGGTCCAAAGACATGCAGTATAGGTGAATTGAATAAACTAAATTGACCGTAGTGTATGTGTGTGAATGCAAGTGTGTACGTGTGTTTCTAAGTGTTGGGTTGCGGCTGAAAGGGCATCCGGTGCATAAAACATATGCTGGATAAGTTGGCGATTCATTCTGCTGTGGCAACCCAAGATTAATTAAGGGACTAAGCTGGAAAGAAAATGAATGAATGAATGAATGAAAATCCAATTCGTAAATTAAAATTCATAAATGCACAAATCCAATTCATAAATGCAAAACACAATTAATAAATACAACTATTTAAATCCAAAATTCCAAAAAGGTTCAAAAATACACAAATCCAGTTCATTTGGTGAATTTTAATATATAATATTTATGATTTTTACTTGTGAATTCACAAATTGTGTTGTATTTATGAATTGTGTTTTGAACTTACAAATTGGATTTTGTAAATGTAAACTGTGTTGTGGATGTATGAATTTTATTTTGTAAATGTATTGTTTTTGTGACTGATCTGACTCCATAAGTGTGTGCTTGACACTTCAGTATCTAAAATTCCCTTATTTGAAGAAATGCAACAGGAAGTCACATTGTTCCCAGAGGTGCAGGTCAGGGAGAGTCTGATAACAGCCTGTCAGCTTCAGAAGAGGCTTCTGGGACATGCAATCCTACAAATGACTCCCTTCCTGTTTTAGCTGAGGAATAGACATTGTTTGTGTGTGTCTGTGTGTTTGTGTTGTGGTTCTGCTAAAATGGGCCCAACCTGCTTTTTAGAGAATCAGATAAAAAATATATATTTTTGAGAGGAAGGAGAGGAAGTGAGGGAGGAACAGAGAAAAAGGGATTCCAGTTGTGCATTTCTCTTACACTTGCACAGAGAGAGAAGGTTTATTCAAGTTAGTTACAGCAACATTTAAACAACAGAACAGTGCTCACAAAGCAGCTATAGAAGGTGTCAGGCCTGAATAAGTAGGAGTGTTTGAGACACAGATGGAAACGGAGTGAACGGAGATACTGAGGGGGATGTGGGGAATTCTGTTCAGCTCTTGCAAGAACAAAACTTTTTTGTTTGCCTGCTGTGACAGTAGAAGTCAGCATGTAACGAATCACTGACCGAACAACAAAGTGAGTGTGTGTTTCTTCCTGTGAGTGCACATATCTCTGTATAAGGCAACTCTACCGCTAAGTGCACTTACATGCACTTCAGTAAAGGAAAGGAATGATTGGTCTTTTTAAAGACAGCAAATCCAAATGGACAATTCTTGTTTTTTCTTGAATGTTGCAGTGTAAGTCATACATGAGCAATATCACATGAGTAGCAGTGCGATATGACTGTACCCCCCCCAGTGCCGATAAACAGCTATACCGCACCGATACAAGTGTGATATTGCATTTATACAACAGTTCAACAGCATACATGTGTATAAAAAAGGAAATCAAACACAGAGGGTCTCAAAAACCCTTTTGTACAAGGAACTACTTTCCTCAGCCACTCATTCACATCTGCAGCTGAGCAGAAACCACTGCCACTTCACCAATGTCACTTTAGAGCTAGTATTTGAATGATTCTCCTGCATAACGTCTACAGTGATGACAAAATAGGTGATTTTGCTCACATTTTAAGACTATAAGGCTGGAAGGCATGAAATGCCATCAATCAACAGAGAGTATTTCTCTGTTGCAATCAGGATATCACAATAATTAACCCAGAAAAAGCCAAAGAAAAGCAAACACCCAACTACAACAAACTACCAGTTTCTGTGGTATAAATACAGTACTACAAAATACAAAAGAGAGAGATTGACTTAGAATGTCACTAACTGGATTTATAATTATTTGTTTAGCTGTAGTTTGAAACTTGCTGAGTTTTTCCTCCATTAAAGAAGTATTATGCAATCTTCTTCTCCGAAATCATAAATATTTAAAAAATAGGCACTGTCCTTATGAATAAACTGCATAGTTGCAATCTAAACAACTACATTCTCGACTAAAAAAAGCCTTAAAAGTACATTATGTTGTCCAACAGCAGCAATATTTGTCAAACTGTAGTGTCCTCTGTTTGTCCCTGTATGTGGGTGGTGTAATCAGTGTTGCCAGATACAGCTGACTTTTTCCAGCCCAAAAGCTGTCTAAAACTCACCCAAAATATTAGATTAATTATTATTTAAGAAAATTATTTAAGAAATTATTTAAGAAATTAACCTAGTTACTTTGACTGTTATAATTTATACCATACAGCAACCAACACCAGCAGTCACAAAACTATAATATAACTGGATTACATCGAAACATTGCCCCCTCTGACCCACACACTGCACTTATTGTTGTGTAGATTATTACACTACCTATTAGAGTATGTTTTACTTTTGAAATGAGGTATAAATTTTATCTGTTCATTTGGCGTTTTAAATTCTTTTGAACATAATTAGATGCTGCTTGTCAATCAGGCAACGCTTCTGTGTTTGTTCTTGCTGTCAATTGCGGAAAAACTAAAAGTGTTATGATAAACCACTGGGAGTTTGACTGCAGCTGCTGCGTCCACGTGAGGGGGAGTCAGATTTGTCTGGGGAGTCAGATTTTAATACACCTTTCCTTGACCTGCTCTTGCGTATAGGCCCACACGGTTTGCAATATGCACTGGTCACTACTAACTGAATAGAGTGGGAATAGACAGTTATGTTTTGTTAAATAAGTTGCATATAAAGTTTATGTTTCAAAACCACCCAAATTTTGCCAACCCTAATACCATTTTTTACCCACAGACTCAAATTCAAAACCGCCCAATTGGGTGGGAAACTGCCCAATCTGGAAACACTGGGAGTAATACACAAGGGTGAAGAGGCAGTAGAGTGCTGTTATTTGCAGAATACCCCACGGCTATCAGCTTAAAGAACCAGACAGAACTGTTGCATAAATTATTTTAGATAATTACAAAAAAATACATAATAATTATGAAAATCTTACATTTATTTACTTTGAAATGTCAAAAATATACTTTAAGCCCTGTTCAAGCCAAAAACCATAAATGTAACATTAGCATTCATGCAGTGATGCAGTTTCTCGATGTCAAGTTCAAAAGTCTTTTATTAACCCTTAGTAACTCTTCCAAGTAAAGCAGGATGGATTGTCAGTGTTTTAATTGTTTATTTGTTGTAAAAAAAAATATTCCTAAAATGATCTGGAACAATAGGATTGTTCCTCTTTGTCATTATCATCATAGGTGTGGTTTGGACTAAATTTAGATTGAATTTTGAAACAGTGTTTTATTGTCATGGTTGTTGTCTCTGGTATGAATAGGCCATCAGTCTTACTGAATTTGCAGAATTTCCCATTGAAGAATTTGTCTGGCATTTTTGCAAATTTTGAGGTTACATTTACAAAGAAATGATGACGAAAATGGAAAGGTTTTTCCTATGAATTAAGTTGGGTGAACATATAACAATGTAAAGATTATCCCCGATCACAAGATTATGCAAAAAGGACCAAAAAAGATTGTATTGGTCATACCGAGCCAGTAATATGTGCACAATTGTTGTTTTGGTTGTCAAGTAGTTGTTTACACCTATAGACTAAACTGTAAAATGCATATGCAGGATGTCAATATTTCACAAAATTAAGCTTTTTATAGTTGACAGGGATGCTAACAGTATTGTTTTGAAATATTAGATTTTATATTTAAATTAATATGTAAAATAAAGTCAGAGGTTGACAGAGGTTAAATGAGTGGCCAAAACATATAAAAAGTTTTCTGTTATATAAGCACCCTCTAACTAACAATAATGCAGCTGGACTGACTGTGACCTCATCCAGCATGCATACACACTTCTCAGTCTACAATTGGCCTTGTTGTTGATGTGCAATTTTACAAATATTCGATTACGTATTTGTCATGTTTACTTGGACAGAGATATGAAGCCTGTAACTAAATTAAACAAAATTTCTCTACCTTTTCTTATAACTGAGTATGTAAACATACTTAATAATTCTTTCACACACAACCATACCAATTTCACATTCACTCGTGAGATCTATGCATCACTTTTTGTAATATGCCCAGTTTCAATTTGACTCCCACACAATGTCAACAAGCTCTCCCTCGCTCTGCCGGACATTGCTAAAATACTAAAAACCATGTGCAAATAATGACTGTGCTTCCAGAGAATAAAATCTGCTATGGGTGTGTGTTTGGTGTGTCTGTCCATCCATAGTTTTTGTTCACTCTCACAGACGTTCTAAATGTAAGAGCTGGCGGATCAGTTCCAGATGGACTGCTCTGAATGCAGGACTCACACACTGGCTTTAGGTTTGGCTGAAAAAAAATTCTACACTCTGTATTAGACTATTGTGTCAGTCTCTAGACGCATATAGTAGTGTGTCTTTATTATGTAGTGTTTATGTGTGCGAGGGGTTGTCAAGAGAGCCACTTCTACACGCATTGAGCAAAGCCTAAAAAAGAGCAGCAAACTTCTTATCATGTGAGATGGGTGTGGTACTTCCTCAGAAATCCCACTGAGTCAATGAGCTGATGTCTAAAACATCACCACTGTCCAGAGAAACAGAGGTGGGGTCATTTCTGTCCCGTCTACATGCCTGGAAAGCAGTAACTGTGAGCAGAAAGAAAGAGAGAAAGACAGAATGTAATGACTTTAACAAGGTTGATTGCCAACATGTGTTAATGCTGTTTCATTCTGTCCTTATTCATCAATAAAATGAAGTGTGCTTTCAGGAGAAATGCTTTAGGATTTAAACAGGGTTCATTTTGCATCATAAGGAAAAATACTTCTTCATTCATTCATTCTTTTTCTTTTCGGCTAAGTCCCTTTATTAATCTGGGGTCACCACAGTGGAATGAACCGCTAACTTATTCAGCATATGTTTTACGCAGCAGATGCCCTTCCAGCTGCAGCCCATTAATGGGAAACATCCATACACATTTATTCACACACAACTGTCCCAGCCGAGGCTCGAACCAGTTACCTTCTTGCTGTGAGGTGATCCTGCTACCCACTGCACCACTGTGACGCCTGAAAAATCCTTCTTGTGATAGACAAATATGGCTTTCAATTCAAGGATGCATTTACTTATATAAACTATTATTTACATTTTTTTTTGTAATTTCCTTTAAAGCTGACTTGCCCTGACTTTAAATCTAGAGTATAAGAAGCTGAAATCCAGAAGCGTTCTGTAGATTTTGGCCAGTCAGTGGTGATAGATTTTACAGAAATTTATGCAGTGTACAAACTTGGGTTTATTCCGGTTGCAGGATATCAAATATGTTGAGCTGATTTTAAAGAATGTATCTTGTTGTGTGACTTCCCAGCAGACACAACGTTATAAGACATTAATATTAGGTTAGATTTAGGTCAACGGACAACGTTATTTGACATCCAATAATGACATTAAATGATGTTGATATTTTGTTGATTTAGGTTGTGTTGGACAATGACCAAAATCCAACATCGAGCCAACATCTTAAACCAACGTCATATTGACGTCAAATACTGACATTTATTCATCAGGTACGGCAACTAAAATCCAAAGTCTGATAGACGTTATAGTGGTAACGTCCACACAACGTTAAGCTGTAACATCATTAGATGTTTAAATTATGTTGTTTTTGGGTTGTGTTGAAAAGTAACCAAAATGCAACGTCTGTCTGACATTGTACATTGACCTCAGCCTGACCTTGATTGTTGACATCAACACGATTTTCATTTCCAATCAAAATGCAATGTCCCAAGACATAGGTGTACAATGTCAATCTGATGTCATGTTGACGTCCTGTGCCTGCTGGGTAGGCATGTTTAGATGTTTTTGTGTTTGGACGTGAATGTCTGTTTTGTGTATGTTTAGTCTTGCTTGACTTAGCATTCAATGGCTTAGTCATTTTTAACACCTTCAGATAGAAAACAAACAACAAGAAAAAATAGTTTTATGACATAATACTTTGCGACAGAACTTCGAATATCCAAAAGGATGTTTTTTCATGGTGAGCTTCTAAAATATGTAAGAGAGATTTTAAGAGAGTTTTACAATCAAAATTTTACTGCAAGGGACTGTTTCTGACACCTGTATTAAAGCAATAGTTCACCAAAAAATGAAAGTGTTCTTCTTAATTACTCATCCAAATGTTGTTCTAATCCCCTGAGACCTTCATTCATCTTCAGAACACAAATCAAGGTATTTCAGATGGAATCCTGGAGCTCCCTCATCCTCCATATACAGCAATGGCCCTGAGACATTTAACGTCCAGAAAAGGAACCAAAAACATCAAAATGTTTCATGTTACTTCAGTTTTTCATCTGTAATCATATGAAGCTCCAAGAACGCTTTTGTTAGCCAAAACAATTTGTGAACAATGTCTTCTCTCCCTCATCAGGTCAGGCTGAGTGTTTACTACAGGCAGTATGATGTAGTGCCATTAGAGTCAGCAGCACAACATACAAACATTGTATTACCCGTAGTAAATGTATACCCTGATCTAACGGAGGAGACATAGGCAAGCAAAGTCATGTTTTGAGAGGCACAAAAGGTTTTTGGAGCTTCATATAATTTTTAAAGTTGAACCACTGAAGTCACATGTTTTGACAATGTCTCAGTACCGTTGCATAAGGAAGATAAACGAGCTCTCCAATTTAATCTAAAATATCTTCAATTGTGTTCTGAAGATGAACGAAAGTCTCAGAAGTTTAAAAACGACATGAGTAATCACTAACAGAACTTATTTACCACCTTTTCAGAGGTCTCAGTTTACTTTGCGCACCATAGCTTGGATGGCAGCGTTCGCACTTATTCAAATGAACTACACTAAAGAGCAGTTACACCGAAGGTCAAAAGTGTGAACACACCCTTAAAATTCATTAAGTATTAAAGAACATCCAGTGTATTACAGCATATAGGGTTAAATTTTAACAGCACCATTTAATAAATATTGGTTTGACAATTAAAATATTGATAAACTATACTGGAGATGGGGGGGGGGGTTGGGACAATAAAGGGTCTCGATTTCAATATGATTTTCACAATTCAGGGAATACAGAAATACCTAAATACCCCCGAACTGACTGTTTTTCCATGTGTGTGTGTGTGTGTGTGTGTGTGTGTGTGTGTGTGTGTCAGAGAAAGTGTGATGTATTCTTGCTATAATCAGCTCCAGCTGGGGTCTGGAGGCCTCCGAATGATGAAGAGGGCCCTGAGACTTGCCTTGCTCTCTCTCTTGATCTCTCTTGCTCTCTCTCTCTCTCTCTCTCTCTCTCTCTCTCTCTCTCTCTCTCTCTCTCCTACTCCCATTCTCTTTCAGTGTTATTTGTTTAATCACAGCTGGGGTCTTCAACCTTTTGCAGGCTAAGGAACTCAAGACTTGCCTATACTAACATTCATATAGCATCATACTTTATGTTTACATTACAAAGCCATAGAAATGATCATCACAGAGTCATGTAATCATATAACTTTGGTTGGCATTAACGTACTATTATTTTTAGTTTGATGTATTTTTTTTTTCTTTCCTTACAAAATTACCTCAGTAACTGGCAGTCTTCCAGTAGGTTGTATGTCTCTTTCTCAAAGTTTCCACATAGTTGTTCTCCACCCTTCAATCCTATTATCTGTTAGTTATATATGTATATAATTAAGTTCTTATGAATTTCCCTCCACTTACAGCCTCTCTTGTCCTAAATGGATTTTCCTGGTAATTGTACTCACCTCTTTCTGTCTGGTTAATGTTATTGTAAGGATTGCACAATGATTTAATGATATATTTTAAGCAGTGTTTGTTTGAGTCTCTCTGGCAGAATCAAGACAGAGTTTAAAGAGACGATAAAAGGGAAAATGAATGATCTTTTTTTTTTACTTTGGGATTATAATATCAATTAGACAGGGGCTTAAAGGGGCTAGTCCAGGGAATCACTGTTGTATTTCTTGACATCTGGCTATTGAGCAATCACTTTTTTTTGCCAGAACTTGCTCAAAGCTGCAAGTAGAGTAAGATTTCCTGGGAATGTGTGTATAAATATGACAAGGCCCTGGACCACTGCATGTAAATAGTACAGGATGCGTCTTGTGCCTTTGAAGAAAGACTGTACTAATCTTGCTGAGACGTGCAGAACATGCTCAAATTCCTCAGTTTTATATAAGCATAGTGTGTGTGAGAGTGTGTTTAGCAAACAGTGAGCGGTGGACAGCAGCACAGTATGATCACCATAGTGGTGAGATTCACAACAAAGCCTTCTGACCTCATAGACTCACAGCTAAGTTACAACTCAGAGGAAACATAGAGGAAAACATTCATATCCTCAGTCTACTGCTCTGCTTCTTAAGACCCATTTCCTCCTTTTCTTGGCAAGTGTAAATGGTAGTGTATAGGCATGGGACAATAACCGATTTCAAGGTATACCGTGGTTTGGAAAAGTCAAGCTTTTAAAACCACCAAACTTTTCTGCCATACCATTCCTATGATATGTGTAAGACATTTTTTTTTTTTTTATGACAACAGTATCTCCAGCAGAAAAGATATCAAAAGATGGCATTTTTAATTGTAAATAAATCTGTGTTTTTGAAACTAATGAAGACAGCAGAAGTCAATGATTCATTTGAATTATTTACCCTGACATTTACTGTTTTACAAAATATTTTAAATGTCTCTCAAAATAAAATTTATTGTGTTCAAAGGGGAAAAAAGTAGTTTTTTACCCAGACATTTCAAGAATTCACACTTAGCTGATGATTGATTATAAGCAAGTTTGGCATGCTGTCCCGGGAGAGAGCCCTGAGCCCAAAACGTCCTTGAGCCCTGGGCTCCCTCTTGTTTGCAGGGCGAGAGGGGAGCTTTGAGCTCAGGTAGATCTCGAGAACTCCCCCCTTTTGTAAGAGTTGATGACAGAAAATAATTGCTATGGAGAGATATGGTGATGGATAAAAGTTTGACTAGTGCTAAATTTAGATTGTTCAATTAACTTGTTGTGCATGTTTTTGGAACGTGGGAGGAAACCGGAGAACCCGGGGGAAACCCACGCAAGCACGGGAAGAACATGCTAACTTCACACAGAAACGACAGCCAGTCTGTTAAAGGACTTGAACCGGTGACGTTCTTGCTGTGAGGCCGCAGTGCTAGTCACTGGGCCACCGTGCCGCCCTATGAAAGGAAAAGAGGAGGAGTAGGGGTGGAAGGGGGGATTCTTCAAACAAAGATGACTGTAGTAAGAAACCCTGGCTCTTTATAGTGGGTTAGAAATCGTCTGATTGGTTGGTTATACATGGTTAATGCATGACCAGCCATGTTCAATCATAATCACGTGATCCTCTCGAAATTAGTTTATGAATAAACTTCACTTAATAAGAGTATATGTTAGACCAGTAATCACAATACCGTGAAACCGTGATAATTTTATCCAAGGTTATCATACCGTCAGAATCTTATACCGGCACATGCCTACATATACAGCAGGTATGTGTGTGTACATAGACGCAATGATCAAAAGTAGAGAACTGGCCCAACTTATGCTGCAGAAAACATCCATCAAAACCATTACAGTTCCTCCTTCACCTTTCACTGACACCTTTGCACTCTTTGGGTTACATTAGGGCCAATCGGAAACATAAATGTATTTTGCTTTATTGATAAAGTAAACTTTGGACCAGTTCTTTGTCCACACAACATGCTCCACCTCAACAATGATTAGTCTGGCCTTTGATTCTTTTTGCTAATGAGTGGTAGCCCTGTTGCAATAATCAATATATCGACTTATCGTGCAAAACATGGACATAACCTCAATCATTTGTGCTAATAAATTAAATATCAGCCCTCTCTTTTACAAGCAAAGGAATGATTTAGATGTTGATGAGTTTAGATAACTCCTTTAGAAACAATGCTCCAGACAGATGGGGAAAAGGTGAATTGTCATATGTTCTAACTTTAACTTAAGACCTTAAGAATGAAATGTTGTTGTCCTCTGAAATGTTTATGCTAAAATGACCCTTTGCAAACCTCGCCCCCACTTCTTGCTGTCCGACAAGCTTTCAGTATCAGCCATAGTGCTTTCCTATCTTATCTTTTGCTCTCCCCAACAAAATAGTGAATAATTTCTGAAAAATTACATAGCCTAGCGATTTCAGACATAAAGAAGCATGCATAGGAGGGATATATTCAGCATGAGAGAATAACTTGTAAAAAAAAATTTAATAAATTGACACCTACAAGTCTAGTCATGAGAAGTTTGGATCATTCATTCATTTTTTTTTCAACTTAGTCCCCTTATTAATCAGGGGTTGCCACCACGGAATGAACTGCCAACTTATCTAGCATATGTTTTACGCAGCGGATGTCTTTCTAGCTGCAACCCAACACTGGGAAACATCCATATACACACTTTCACACACACACACACACTATGGCCAATTTAGTCTATTCGATTCACCTATAGTGCATGTCTTTGGACTGTGGGGGAAACCGAAGCACCTGGAGGAAACCTTACACTAACACGGGGAGAACATGCAAACTCCACACAGAAATAACAACTGACCTAGCCGGGGCTCGAATCAGTGACCTTCTTGCTGTGAGGTGATCGTGCTACCCACTGCACTACTGTGATGCCCAAGATCGAATCATTTGAATATAATCAAAATAATACATATTGATTTCCACATAATTCACGAACAGACACAAGCGATGGCATCTTGAACAAGACATAACAATATTGCATCTATGAAATTATAACAGATAGTAAAAACTAATTCATTGTTTTTTCTGGGTCTCTATACTATGCATTTTAGGTTAGCTCACCTCACCTGTCATCTTCTGAGTAATCGGGTAGTTCTTTTGCCATGTCACAAGTCAAATCTACATAAACTAAGGTTTTGTGGGGCAGTGCCAGTGTTCTGTTGTTTTGTCCTACCTTGTCAGATTTTCCTATCTCCTATTCGAAAATAGGTAGCACATTTTGATGACAAAATATGCTACCCATCAGATTGTGCTACTACAGTAAATTTTGATGTGGAACAGTGTGATATGAGGCTGTAGGATTCCCCTAACCTACCCCAGCTCAATTGCATTATCGTGCTGATGAATTGTCCTTTTTAAAATGGCCATATAATCACTTATCTTGATATTTTCTGTGACAATATATAACACAACAAAAAATATTTATTGTGACAAGCCTAATGAGAGGTTTTGTCACGCTGGTTCGAGCCCCGGCTTGGTCAGTTGGCATTTCTGTGTTGAGTTTGCATTGCTCCGGTTTCCCCACAGTCCAAAGACATGTGGTACAGGTGAATTAAATAAACTAAATTGGTCATAGTGTATATATGTGAATGAGTGTGTATGGATGTTTCCCAGTACTGGGTTGCAGCATGAAAGGGCATCAGCTGCGTAAAACACATGCTGAATAAGTTGGTGGTTCATTCCGCTGTGGCGACCCCTGATGAATAAAGGGACTAAGCCGAAAAGAAAATGACTGAATATATTATATTTATAACAATCCAAATAATGCTACGCTTTAATTGTTTTATCCTTCTGTAGGCTGAACGTGAAGAGTGGCAGCAATTTCAGGCCGACCTGAAAGTGGCGCTAGTTGTTTCAGACAGACTGAGAGCAGAAGCCGAGGAGGAGCTGAATACTTTAAGAGCAGCAAGGCAGGACTTGGGCACACAGTTAGCCGATGCCTTGCATGGTCGCAGAGAAGTCGAAGGTCAACTGGAGAGCCTCAGAATAGAGTTAGAACGGAGCAAGCAGAAAATGAAGCAGGTCAATGGTAGCCACCAGGGTGCACCGACACTGTGGGGCCTGGAGAGAAGAGTGGAGGGTTCTGGAAAGAGCACTGGACACATAGAGCAACTGTGGACGAATGAGATGAAAGGGGAAAGAGAAATCTCTGGCAGCACAGAGAGGTCAAGGTGAGTATTATTTATATCAAAAATGTCTGAAAATGAATTTTAAACAAATGCTTAAATTTGTAGATTTTCAAATAAATAAATAGAGAAATTTGAGCATGAAAAAGTTGCAGAACTCCAAAAAAGTTATGTTTCTGAAATCTTTCAAATGCCAAGATTAATAAATAATAAACATCACAATATCTTAAATTTAAAGGAAGACTAGTTTAACTCCCCTAGAGTTAAACAGTTGGGTTGTACCAAATTTTAATTCATTCATAGGTTAACTGGGGACTATTTTTAGGCACTGCGTAATATTATTGTAACTGCTGCAGCCATTTAACTGCATCTATATTTCTTGCAGTGTCTGCATCTACTTTGCATCTATGCTTAGAAAACCATATATCAGGAGTTTAAACTGACAAGGCTTTAAAACACAGTCAGATGTTTTATTTGTTGTTGCCAGAGTATCTGAGGCACAAAATGTAAATGCACCAGAGATTTGCATTTAAAGAGACATAAATGAAAACAGTATGTTTTTATATTGACACAAAAAGGGACAATCATAGTATATAATCAAGGATCTGTGAGATATTTTGAGTTGAAACAATTTACACCTTTGGACACCTACTGTATTCTCGATTACCTGTGGAATCAAAGAATCGGTTCTGATTGAATCTGATTCATGCTTGTCTGTTCGTCCAGTGAATTCCATCAATAAACTGATTCATTGTGAATCACTTGTGTGATCCCAGCTGCAGACATTTCTGATTTGTCAAACAGAGATCATTGTTTAGTAAATTATTGTAAATGATTCATTGTTTCCAGCCCACAGTCTGTGAAAGGGACAGCGTGACATTTGTTACATATGTGACTGTTACATTTATGGACTGTTCCATCATTTTGTAGGAGCCTGTGCAGACTTCCTTCAGATTACACTGATACTGTTGTAAATGGTTCCCCCCAACCCTCCATCACTACCACAATAGAATCTGTGAGTAGAAAACTTAAAAATGTCATGTTTTGTATTTGTATATTTAATATTAACGCATCTGAAATATTTAGCAGTACATTTCTATCTAATAATTTCAGACTCCTCAGAGTAAAATTCCAGCAGTATGTTTAGACCAGCAGAACAACATGACCAATTCCATTAAAGGTGCGTAAACTGGGCTTTCATTTACAAAATGATTCTGATTCCTGATTTCATTGCGCAATTTTTTATTTCTTGTCATACCAGTCTCATACCGACTCAAATGATTTATTCTCTATGCATGTCTCTACATGTCCAATAGACAAGAAAGTGGAGAATTCACTCCCACAAACATGCACCTCTTCGGTTTTAGATGTGACAAATAAAATCAGCAGGACGAGGTGAATCCAACATAAACATTTGCTTATTAGAAACACTATAATGATAGACTAGGAATGCAAAAATGACTTTGATCTTGCTTCCCATCAGGACGCAGGAGGATTTCCCATCAGGACTCAGGTCGCTGAGGCTTCATGGAGGCTCCAGGCGGAACTCCCTGCTTCGCTGGTGCCAATGCAGAACTCAGGGCTACAAGGTATTGAAGTGAACCAAACCAAGCTAGACAGATCAAAATTGGCAGTCTGCCATACACCCCCTTGTCTCGGCTTCAGAAAGCACGGACCACCCACAGTCCTTTCACTGACCGTCTGTAAAGCACTTTCTCTAGCTGGGAAGTTCTTGGGTTTTATCATTCTGCCTGCTAGAGGAAGCCTGGAAATCATGTTTACTGCATTGAAACAATAAACAGTTTTAAAAATTTACATTTGTGGGATTTCCCAGTTCAGTTTTGGTTTTGTTTCAGTTACTTAGTAGCTAGTACACTGTCTTT
>CAIGQZ010034880.1:15386210-15398761 GCA_903798205.1 Danio tinwini
TCTGTAATGAAACCACTGTTTATTTTAGTAACAGATTTGTTTTTGCAGCTAATAGTGATGTGTGTATGTTCTGTGTATTTTGTTGAGGAGAGGGGGATGTACCTGAGAGCTTGCGGAGAATAGAGAAGTTTCTGGAAACTCAGATCGAGTTCCATGAGCTCGACCTCCTGGATAAACCTGGACTGGAAAAAATATTCAAAATGGTAAAATTGTAATATATTTTAATGTTTTGTAATATATTTTTATTTTATATTTAAGTATTTGATATTATTATTATTATTATTATTATTATATAATGTAAATATTACATATAATATAAATATTTCATTTGTTCTATAGTTTGTTTTAAATTTGGGGTTAATATTATTATTAGTAGTAGTAGTAGTAGTAGTGTTATTATAATTAGTGGTATTATTAGTATTTTTAGTATTATTGTTTTTATTAATATTGGTATTATTATTATGTTATTATTAATATTCAACCACAATGTGTCTGATTTAAAAACATTTATTCATTTTTCTTCAGCTTAGTCCCTTAATTAATCAGGGTTCGCCACAGCAGAATGAACCACCAACTTATCCAGCATATGTTTTACGCAGCGGATGACCTTCCAGCTGCAACCCATCACTGGGGAAACACCCTAACACTCCCATTCACACACATACACTTTGGCCAATTTAGCTTATTCAATTCACTTATAGAGCATGTCTTTAGACTTGTTAGGAAAACCGCAGCACCCGGAGGAAACCCACGCAAATACGAGGAGAACATGCAAACTTCACACAACATGCCAACTGACCCAGCCGGGGCTCAAACCAGCGACCCTCTTGTTGTGATGTGACAGTGCTAACCACTGGCTTAATAACATTTTTAAGTTTGTTTGTTTTTTTTAAGAGTTATTTTTAATGGTTTAATAGATTCTAAATATCTATAATATGTTTAATATATTTACATTTCGTTTTAATTATTCAGCAGCAACATCCCCTATGATTTAGTTTTAATTATTTATACTTTTTTATTTGTTTTATCATTCAACCATAACATGGGTATGTAATTATATAAATGAATACCTTTAATTATATAAAATTTGATAAATAATTTAATTATTCTACATATTCTTATATGTTTTCATATATTATAATCAAATTTTTGCTCAGTCACATGTCTGTCTTATTATATTTTTGATTTACGTAATATAAAGTATATAACGTTTTTGGATTTCATTTTAGTATATATATTTGTTATTTAGTTTTTAACTTTTTCTTGACAAATCCTTCAGATCAATGTAGTAATTTCTGAACCACCCTTTCAATAATGTCTACAGCACCCTCTAGTGGTCAAATATATTGATGGTCTTCTCTCTTCTCTCTCTGTCCAGCACTCTTTCTATGCAGTGATGCACTTTGCAGGTCTGAAAGCTGTGGGTGAATCAGTAGAACAGCCTCTGCGATACTATAGAGTCAACCTCACAGGAACCATCAATCTGCTGGAGGTAAGTAATCTGTCTCTTTGCATGGATTGTCCTTATGCATGGATTTGTGTATTTTTATGAATGGAGTGTCTAAATGAATCTGATCACTGAAATGCAGATTCAGTCCAGTTTGCAGTCTGTGTATGCATGTTAGTGCTTTCGGCTTTTAAGGAATGCCTTATTGGCTGTGGCCCTGTGTGTGTATGTGTGGATCAGGTGATGCAGTCTCATGGGGTGCGTAATCTGGTGTTCAGCAGCTCCGCCACTGTCTACGGAGACCCTCAGAAACTCCCTATTGATGAGCAGCATCCAGTGGGCGGTTGCACAAACCCCTACGGCAAGACCAAATACTTCATAGAGGAGATGATCAAAGACCAGTGCACGGCAGAGAAGGTAGACAAACCCTTCTAGCATTACGTATTGAGACAAACACTTTCTCTTCACATATACAGCGGACACTTTACTTAACCTCCATCTTAGAATCTTACAAGGACTTAATAAGGAAAACAATGTTTACTTGTGAATGTACCACAAATCATGTTGCACTACTAATTTTCATCAACCTTAATACCTCCTTTGCACAATGTCTTGCACAATATTGTTTTGTCTTATGTAAAAGTACTTGTATAGTCTGTCTTAATTTATGTGTATAGTTTAAGGATGTATAGTATATACATAGTATTGTTAGATTATCGCTCTGTTATGTTAGTTATGTATAGGTTTTACTTACAGCCTGTTGTGTTCATATTTATGATTGTTTATTTATGTAGCACCATGGTCCTGTATGTCCACAAATGACAATAAAGCTCAACTTGATTTGACTAGGCCCAGATGGAATCTGTCCCCACAGAAATGTCAATGTTTTAGTTTATTTACTAATGTAAATGTGTCTAAATGTATATTTATTCAATGTTTATTTAAATTATATTATTGAAAAATATGTACTTGTTTAAATCATTTGTGTACAATACATCTTGTGGTTATATTTTCTCCGATTTTTACCCTTTGTTGCTTTGTGGTTCTAATTGGATTTGCGTTGTAAAACTTAAATAAAAGGTGTTGTTTTTTTTTTTCATTTCAGTTGTTAAGTTTTCAGTTCCTGCACTATTAAAATCATTCTGCAATAATTCCTCAGATTTGATTATAAAAAATAGCAAAATAAAACCTTTTGTGACATTTATGGGACATTTTGACCTAAATTTAATTGTAAAACTTTGACTCTCCATTTAGTTCTTCATTTAATTTTTGTTGAAGTTTATTTTTATAGTCTGTTTGTTTGTATTGAGATATTTTGAAGGTTTAACATGTACCTGTCATGTAATAGTTAATGACGCTGGTATGACAATAAATATGAACGCATATTAATCAGTGACATTAATCAGTCTGTATAAAGATTGTGTAACTGTTAATTTGTTCTGCAGGACTGGAATGCTGTGCTGCTCAGGTACTTCAATCCCATTGGTGCTCACATCTCAGGTCAGATTGGGGAAGATCCACAGGGAATCCCAAACAACCTTCTGCCTTATGTTGCCCAGGTAAACGACAAATTTAAGTTTTTTTGTTTGTTTGTTTTTGATACCTACATTAGTGTTGACGGACATTTAAAAGCATTCTCATGGCTACAACTTTCAGTACTTTAGTTTTTTCCGTTTTTTTTGCCATGTTCACCTATTGTCGCTGTAGTTTGCGTGCATTACAGTATGTTGTATGTTCTTATGAATCGATGCCCCAGAACACAGTCACCATCTTTTGTATGAACAAATTATTTCTTGTTGTAATGAACTTTCTCCTCCGTGTGTGTGTGTGTGTGTGTGTGTGTGTGTGGGATAGGTTGCCATTGGCAGAAGAAAACATCTGAATGTGTTTGGAAATGACTACAGCACACCAGATGGGACAGGTGAGGGGGGTGGGGGGTTCAGTTGACTATTTGCTTTGATTTTGTTATTATCTTTTTAGTTTTTTCATTACTTCATTTATTTTCTTTTTGGCTTAGTCCCTTTATTAATTTGGGGTTGCTACAGTGGAATGAACCACCAACTATTCCAGCATTAGTTTTACGCAGCAGATGCCCTTCTAGCTGCAACCCATCACTGGGAAACATCCATACACACACACAATACGGACAACACGGGGAAAACATGCAAACTCCACACAGAAATGCCAACTGACCCAGCCGAGGCTCAAACCAGCAACCTTCTTGCTGTGAGGCGATTGTGCTACCCACTGCGCCACCGTGACACCCTTTTTTGTTTTTGTGTACTACAAATAAAACATGTGATCTGTGTTTTATGAATGAAAATAAAGCTAAAATAAAATATGAACGATATGAAAAATAAAACGTGAAAACTAAAAATAAGTTATTTTTAAATGTTAATAAATACTTTTAAATATGGAAATAAAAATGAAATGGAAATTTCTAAATCTACATCTAAATATTAAATAAAGAACTTTAATGACAAGGATATAAAATTACTAAAACATCTAGTTTAATGTTATTAGGAATATAGTGCATATATTTATTAAAACACTTCCTAAAAAATAAAATGGGAAGAAAAGACTTTAAAAGTATAAATTCTATTTCAGTTTCATTTTATATCAATTAGTTTAAAGCTGCTTACGTTCACCTGTATGTGCTATCAGATTGTGACACAAGTTTTGTAATATATCAAGTCTCTAAGCCTTAAATTAAAAGTAATATTTTATTTTTATTTAGTCCTTTTGGAGTGAAATTTTGTATAATTGCATTGTTCCCCAGTTTATATTACTTTAGTTCTCATAAATTTCTTTTAATACATTTTTGGTCAAGAAAAGCACTCTGATATTTTTCCCCTTCTGGGCAGGTGTGAGAGATTACATCCATGTTGTTGACTTGGCTAAAGGCCATATTGCTGCAGTCAGAAAACTGAAGGACAGCTGTGGGTGTAAAGTACGACATTTTCTCTTCTTCATTAATGTGCTTCATTATTCACATCATTTCCCCCATCAGGCTTACCTCTCTGTGCTGGTGTGTGTGTGTGTGTGTGTGTTTGTAGGTTTATAACCTGGGCACGGGCACAGGCTACTCAGTGCTGCAGATGGTCAGTGCCATGGAAAAAGCTTCGGGTCGAAAGGTGAGAGCTGAAGCTGGTGCCGTCCACAGCCTGAATTCACCTTTATGACGTTTATACTGGCATCTGTGTTTTGGATTTCCTTCAATGGTAATATTTTTGCTCTGGTCTCAGATTGCGTATCAGATTGCCCCACGCCGGAGCGGTGATGTGGCCTCCTGCTATGCAGATCCCAGTCTGGCGGAGAAAGAGCTGGGCTGGAAGGCTGAGTTCGACCTGGAGAAGATGTGTAGGTGTCAAGTCAAATGGAGATGCCAAGAGCCAAACCACTTTCTTTATGATGTCAATTTTTTGTCTAATGTTAAGAAAACATCTAAAATACATGTTTAAGTATTTGATTTCTCGCACAACAATTTATGTCTGTAGATTTACGTAATTATTTATAATACATATTGTAGGCCATTTGTCATAAAATTTATATGGACACCAATAATCTGATTTTAGTAAGATTAAGACAATATTCTGATTAAGAGTCTATAAAGTAAACAGCTATTTTTTATTTTTTTTTTTTAATTATTATTTTTTTATTCCGATTAAGGTCATAATTGAACTAAATAGAAATTGGATTGAGACATGTGGAGTATGGTGATTTTAGTTGCTTTATTGAAATGCAGTATAGACATGTAAACACCGCAATCAAACTATTACCATCATGTTTTCGCTGCAAATTGCGACAGGATAGTCTATACACACACGGCTGTTTGACACTATTCTTTGCACCTACAGAGTCAGTGAAGGACCACAGACAAATACACTGCAAAATGCAGAGGGGTTTTTTCTTTCCATATGGCATGAGGCATCAAATTCCATTAAATTACCAGTGGTTCATACTCGCATCCAATATCTCGTTTGTCACAGGGGCATGCATGAAATGTTCCCGAATGAAAGTAAAAGTGCCAAACTGCAGTTAAAGTCGAAAAACTGAAAATGAAACCCTCGAAATTACATGAAAGTCCGGAGAAAAGGTGGATAGAACTAATCGAATTATATGCTGTAACATGTAAAGCTAGATCATGAAAGGAACATTTAAAAGCAACGCATGTAAATACCTGATTCATATTACTGTCTCATTCAGGTTAAGGCAAGTAATTCGATTAATGATGTCCATGTAAACGTAATCACTTATTGTGTATATACACCAAATTTTACAGTTTTATATCTGTTTCTGAACATTTTTATTGACGGGTATGTGCATACATATTTTTTTTATAGGCCGTTTGCAGTATTTTCATAAATATAGAGAAATAAAAAGAGATTCCCAAAACCCTCTTTAAAAACCTAATGTGTAACAAAAAATAGACTCTAATGTGTAAAAATAAATTAACTTCATCAATGTTCACATTTTTGTGCTACAAATATATGCACGTTAACTCATTTAATGAAACGAAGGTGTATTTAAACAAAACATTTTAGAAAACTTACTAAGTGATACAAAAAATGTTTGCTATTCTTAACCCTTTATTAATTAAGATTAATTAAAAAATATTGTAATCAATACCCTTTATTGTAAACTTTGGTATTGATTACAATATTTTTTCAAAAGTCTTGTAATAATCTATTTAATAATCTAGCATTTCAATGAGTGCCTAATAAAGGGTTAATGAATCAACTGGGAAGGTATTGCTACAGCAAAAATGACATTTGTCTTTCTTTTACCCTGTTCACCTGCAGCATGTCATCTTAATTTTGCATAAACAGATGAGAGTGTAATGGGTTGTGAAGTACTGCACTTTCGATTAATTCGACTATTTCATCTCATCACACAGGTGAGGATCTGTGGCGCTGGCAATCCCAGAATCCCACAGGATTCAGTAATGGAACTCTACCTTGAAGCTGGATGAATGTAGTTCATTTCTAATGGGAAATAGGGAATTGCACCTATGACAAAAAAAATTAAGCCAAAGTAGGATAATGAAGTCTTTCATTTTTATTATTGGATGTAAAATCATCTATCAAAAGACTTGAAACTAAACTAACTATTCCATCTGATTCTTTCTCTTTCTCTTCTCGTATGTACACTGTCATTATGTCATCTCACTTTTATTAAAACACACTCAGTAACTTATTTCCAATGTAGAGTTTTTTTTATACTTCCTTATCAGTGTGAAATAATAAAACTATTGCATTTGTTTAGAAAGAAATTTGGTGTTTTGTTTTTTGTTGATGGGGGGGGTCAAGATTTTTTCACATTTTTGTAGCCTTGCTTATGAATCAGTTTTATATGATTTATGTTTATATTCATTTATATAAAAATAATAATCAAATTATTATAAAATCATACAAAACTATGATTAAATTTATGCTGTATAACAAATGAATGCCTATTAGATTATAAGGAAAAATAATTTAATTGTTAAAAAACTTGAAGCTAAACTAATTATTTCATCTGGTTCAGCATCTTTCTTTTTTTCTTCTTGAATGTACACTGTCATTATGTCATCTCATTTTTATTAAAACACACAGAAGGGCTTATTTGCAATGTAGAGTTTTTTTTATACTTCCTTATGTGTGAAATAATACAAACTATTGCATTTGTTTAGAAGGAAATTCTTTGTTAGTGAAGTTCAATGTTTTTTTTTTGTTGTTGATGGGGAGCCAAGATTTTCACATTTTTGTAGCATTGCGTATGTATGAATCTGTTTTACATTTAAATTCATTTATATATAAATATTAGAACCAATTGTGAGAATGTTTTATTAAACTTGGTAGAAACGTTAGAAAAAGCAATAGAAATGTAAAAGAAATTAATAGATTGAACTACTGAAATAGAAAATACAATTAAATCAAATAATTAACATTTTATTTAGATCAATGGTCTTAAATTCAATTCCTGGAGGGCCACAGCTCTGCAGATTTTAGCTTCCACCACCACCAGCTTGATAGTCTGAGTAGGATCAGCTGTTTGATGGGGTAGGAGCAAAACTGCGGCCCTTCAGGAATCGAGTTTGAGACCCATGATTTAGATAAACATTAGGCTAATATAAAAAAAATACAAGTTTGATTAAAAATAATCAAATTAATATAAAGTCATACAAAAATATGATTAAATTATTGCAATATGACAAATAAATGCCAACTAAATTATAAGGAAAAATAACATGAATTATTAAAATAAATAAAACTGTAGGCCTATATGAGAATATTTTTCACATTTTTTACAATATTTTTTAACTAATTAAATTTTTAACATTATAAAAAGGGTCATCATAAAAAAAATGAGATAGCTTTTATATTTTTTTCAGGGGTCTGCGGCGTTTAAAAGATTGTTAAAACCCCCTGCACTATAAGACACAACCGGGTCAACACAGTGCAGAAAAACACCATAAAACGAGCCATTTCTTCATTTGAAAGGGCAGAAGCTGGTCGTGTAAATGTGCAGGGTTGCTGTACGGGGGCGCGTGTGCTTTAAGCATTCTCCGGTCCCGGGCGCTCCGGACACCCACGTCAGCAAAACGTTTTTCCAGCACAAACGGGTTTCGGTCTTTCGGGCAAAGCAGGAAGTGAAAGCCGTTCGCCCTGATAACAAAAGCTGGAAAAATACATCCAAAGTCGGCAGAGAAATGGAGATGGTGTGTGAAAGTGGGACATGTCGACCGTACCGGAGCGCGGGTGACGCGGGGCATCTGTGAGTATTATGTTTGGGAGACCAGGGGAAACGGTGCCCGGGTAAAGAGGGTGGGCGACGGGGACCAGTAGCGAGGCTCAGCGCCAACCCGCAGGTCGTCCGAGCTCAGGTGATCAGAAATATGAAAAGAGTGATGGGGGTGCTTGCGAAGACGGGTGTTTTGCGTTTAAAATCCAGTCTGGAGCGATTCCAGCTGAGCTCGGTTCGGTGGGCGGCTCTGCGCGGACGACAGGGCTCTTGGCAGAAACCACCCCGCTGCCGCTTTCCCCTTATCTGACAGCTCCGAGTCGCATTGAAAGAAATGAAATGTGTGTTTAGTGTTTAAATCTCCTTTTAGTGAAGCACAGGCGTGTGTGCGCGGTACCTCAGGTAGAATATTACTTTTTTCCGACGGGCGTTGTGCACAAAAAGGGCGCAGTAGGTTAATGTCATATGACTTTTATGCGTTTTCTGTGTTTCCATGTTTTTATATGGGTTTATGTTAATTGGGTTGGTTCTTTATTTATTTATATATGTCTTGCACTGTAACCCAGTTTTTGTATTTGTGTGCGCGTGCTGCGATGGGAGACAAACGATGGAGAGATTTATTTCCACAGTATAAACGTCCCTTTTTTCTTTATTCTCTCCGTGTTTTAAGCGTAACCCGTGCTTCTCTTCTCTCCTTGTTCCTGCATATCGTTCTCTTTTTCTCTCTCTCCCTGCTTCTCTCCCTCGTTACCCGATGCGCAAAGTCGGGTGTTGCCTCTTCCACAGCGAACAAACGTGACTGACAGATGTGTCATCCACTCAGGGAACAGTGGGCGGAGCTTTACCGCCTCCTTATGAAGTCAAGTAGCTGCCATTACGTCACACCAGTGACTCGCAACCAGGGACCGGAGCCCAACAGAGGGCCTCAAGATTATTTAAAATAAGCTAAATCGTTATTTAAGATGTTTCTTATATATATATAAATTTTGTGTTATGTTTTTAAATGTGCAGTGCTCATCATAACTGAGTACACCCCATTTTGAAAATATATATAATATCTAAATTATATAATATGTTTATCCATTACTCAGTGAATATAGGCAATGTATTTTGGTGCATTTAAACAAAATAGTTTTATTAAACAGATATATTTATTAAAATAATATTTTAGTTATCAAACATATTTAGAAATTGAAAGATAATACAATTAAATTCAAGCAAAATATTGCAATAAAAATTACAACCTACAAAATTTCAACTAAACAAAAAAAAATTGCTTCTCTTGATTTTTCCTCTTTTTTAACATTTTTTAATTACATTTTTTATACCATATACATTTGGGTGTAGTTTTTGGAGCGTTATCGTAAGTTATTTTGTTAGGTAAGCTCCAGAGTTGGCTTCAGAACTGACTAATCTAGTGTATATGCACAAATATAATATTGTATAGCTTCCTATTAAAAATAGGAATTTAAAACATAGGTTTGTGAGGGGTGTACTTATATATGCTGAGCACCGTATATACATTTAGCTATGCCTTTTTTGATTTTAAATGGATTAATAGTAAGAACACAAACATTAAACTGAACAATAAGTTTTGTAATCCGTTTACACAAAAAAATATATTTTAAGATGTCTATTTAAGACATGTAAGATATATTGAAAAGTACATGTGATGAAGTACATATGTTTTTCATCTCATTCAGTTATGAACCATGCAAATAATTCAGTCAATATCTTCAATTCAAAGTTGTAAAATTTAACACAAATTACTGCTTGTGTTCATGACTGGAAATGATTGATGGTTCTTTTCCATTTGTGTTGTAAGACACTTCTTTTAGATTTTAAGTATGTTGTATATTTCAATATGTATATATGAATATGTATACATTAATTTAAAATACATAAATAGAAAATATGGTTATTTCTAATTACTGGGTGCAGGCAGGGGATTTGTCCCACACAAAGTATTTCAGGCCGTAGATAGCCTATTAAAAGGGGTGTTTTTTTTTCTTAAAAAAAGTGGACTTTATTTGCAGTTATTCGCCTCATTTTTCTATTCAATTGTGCATTTTAGTGACATTTTAAGCACTAATCTTTGCTGGATCAGATTGGATGCTCGGATGGTGATTTTTTTGATGCACCAAAAGTGTTTTCTACAATTGTGTCAAAGTGCTCACCATACTATTGTACCACAGAGTAAATTAGAGTAAATTGTAAATTAAATCTAGTTTTATAAATATTGTTATGTGATTAGCATTTTATTAAAAAAACAAATAAAGAAATATTAAAAAAATGCTTATTTTTAAATACAAATTTATTATTATAAAAAAAATAGGAATCTGGTAAACCTTGTTATAAAAATCGTAGGCTAACGGAAAATAAAAACTGGCCAGCTCATTCAACTTTCCTCAGTCAGAGTTTGGCCACTTGTATAATTCAAAATTAAAATAGTCTTAAAGCCTTCCTCTACACTGCAAAAAATGCTTTTCTTACTTAGACTTTTTTGTCTTTTTTCTAGTCCAAATATCAAAAAAGTCTTATATCAAGAAGCATTTTCTAGGCAAGCAAAACATATTGTCTTGCTTTCAGAAATAATATGCCAAAATTAAGTGAGTGTTTCCTTTAAACAAGTGAAATAATCTGCCGATGGGGTAAGCAAAATAATCTTGTTTTTCCTTTTGACATAAGATTATTTTGCTTTTCCCATTGGTAGATTATTTTGCTTGTTTTAAGGAAAAACTCACTTCAACTTTGGCATATTATTATTATTATTATTATTATTATTTTTAAAGTCTCGAAACATCTCTATTTATAACAATTGCTTGTTATGCCTCTCGTAATGTTCTCTGAAAGGTACAAACCTGATTTTCTTTTTTCTTGGCATATTTCTCAAAACAAGACAATATGTTTTGCTTGTCTAGAAAACGTTTGATTTAAGATTTTTTTAGATATTTGGACTAGTAAGTAAAGATTTTTTTTAGCAAGTAAGAAATACATTTTTTGCAGTGTACCTAATTTTCACAATTCATGATGGCAGCAGTCAAAAGTGGGATAAATGAGCACATATTCGGGTCAAATTCTAGGATTTTGGCCCCTAGGATCTTGACCCCCCCAACCCCCTGGCTATGGGCCTGTATTTGACTTAACATTCACAGTCATACTAAACAGTGCCTAAAAGTGAACAGATTTTGAAGCTCCCCCACTCCTTCTGTCTTTCAGGCCTGTTAACAAATGGACCAGCGCAGACATGTCAGCCATTCACCAGAGCTGTCTGCTCAAGCAGCTGGACCAGCAGAGAAAGCAGGAGCTGTTCTGCGACTGCAGTGTTTTGGTGGAGGGCCAGATTTTCCACGCACACCGGAACGTCCTGTACGGCAGCAGCGGATATTTCCGGATGCTCCTAACTCAGGGAGCCAAAGACACCCTTGACTCTGTAAGTGCCTCTTTTGACGTCTTTAGCCCCGATATCTTCACCATCATCCTGGACTTCATTTACTCTGGTCAGCTGGAGCTCAACAGCTCCAACGTAATTGAGGTGATGTCAGCTGCAAGCTATCTGCAGATGAATGACGTCATTTCCTACTGCAAAGCCTTCATCAAGTCGTTCCTCGAGATCAGCACGAAAGAGGATGATGAGAATCGGTATCTGTGTTTGTCTGAGAACAGCCCCCTTCAGGACAGACGTGAGAGCACCATCGAGCCGTCCAACATGTGTGATGTCAGCATGAGTTCTCAGAGCCGACTGTGGGACGAGGAGCAGGAGGACGATCCGCCGCAGGAGGACTTTGGAGGGACTAGCCCACAGCCGTCAGGACTTCAGCACAACTCTCCTCCACAGTCCAGCCTGGAAGAGCAGTACAGCTCAGTGCACCCTGAACGCAGGAGGAGGGGGAGCAGGAAGAGGACGGCTTCCAGTCGCCTGGTGGCAGAAGACACTTCCCTCATTGACCTGCAGGGGGTGGTGTCACACTGCTCGCAGAAAGCAGATGAGCTCTATGCCAACCTGCCCTCCATTGTTGGGGTGGTCGGGATGTTTAACAAAGGTAAGTGTAAAGTGAGTTTGTGTATATGTGTGTGCGTATTTGTGCAGCTTGTATTCCTTACTTTGTGGGGACCAAATGTATAGCATTACCACCAGTCATTTTTGACCTTGTGGGAAACATGGTTTGGTATCCATGTGAAAAACGCCTCATAACTGAAACAGAATGAAGTATTTTGAAAATGTAAATATGCAGAGGCTTGGGTTTAGGGACAGAGGTGGAGTAGAGAAACAGAGTATAGAGTCTGTATAAGTTGTGTGTGTGTGTGTGTGTGTAAGGTAAGTTGTGGGTGTGTGGGGGTGTGTGTGGAGAGCTTGCGGAGAATAGAGAAGTTTCTGGAA
>CAIGQZ010034880.1:15403761-15438787 GCA_903798205.1 Danio tinwini
TATATATATATATATATATATATATATATATATATATATATATATTTCCAACCAACCTAATTGTTTGAACTGTAGTATATACAGATTTGTGTATCTCTTGAACTTCATCAAGACTTTCTCTGCTTCCCACAAAGTATGTTCATATTGCACAAATCCAAATCATATTTTGCAACAGGAACCACTGAAGGTTTTAATTAACAGAAGTTGCATGCAAGAAATTTTTCTCTATGACCTGTATCACATTTCTTGACTCTCGTTCTTTCTCTGTATCTCTATTATTAAATGTTTCTGAAAATTCAGAGTAACAAGAGCAGTTCTAATGTTATCAAGCTTTTAAAATAGTTCTGTGATGTAGTGATGCATGTAAAGGAGCTTACAGCCATTGTTCATCTCTCTCTGTCTCAGATGCCACTCCCTCTATGCGCTACAAATGCCCGTTCTGCACTCACACAGTAAAGAGAAAGGCAGATCTGAAGCGTCACCTCCGCTGTCACACTGGTGAGCGTCCATATCCCTGTCAGGCCTGCAGCAAACGCTTCACCCGCCTGGAGCACCTGCGCAGCCACTTTGAGACGGTGAGAAACACATGCAGCTTCACACTCGTGTTTGATCCGTTTACACCTCCACATGATATACAGGACATCCTGCTACTGCTAGTCATCAGTTCACATCTTGTAGAAATATGCTTTTATGGCAAGCTGATTATATTAAAATTTGCTGCTAAATGATTATGTCATTTAAATATACTTATTTTTCAGATACTTGCAGGGTGCGAATTACAGGGGGGTTTGGGGGGATTGACCCTCCTAATTAAGGCTTGATACCCCCTGAAGGACATCAAAACAAGATGTGTGGAGGGCAGTTAGCCCTTTGAAACTGAGAAAAAAAGTTTACTCTGATCTGTATTTAAAATAATAATGTTAATAATTAAAATAATAGACATCCATTTGACCACCCCATACCATTGTCAATGCATAATCGCGCCAATTGGTCTAAAACCAGCTGATTTAGAGCACCGATAGACACCGTAAGAGTGGAGAAAACCATGTTCTCTCATAAAGTAGGTGTTCTGTTTCTAGCCTATCCTACAAATTACTGAAAACGCAAATATATTTTGTAAATAAATTAGATGTATTTTAAATAAACACATTCATTTGATTCACTGAAGGTCATTTTTATTACCGAAAATGTAAGCCCGTCCCCAAAATGTTGCTTATCTTATTTTAGGACTAGTCAGAATGGCCAAAGTGGAGGTCAGTTAATAAAATTACTAATAAAATAAAAATTCTCACTAACAAAATTTCAAATAATTACTAGTACCTAATAAATGTGTATTAGTGTCTATTGAAGTAGTAAACTCTAAAAAAAATTGACTCAACTTAAAAATTTAAGGCAACAAACATTTTTTCGTTTACTCAACTTAAAACGAGTCAAGTGCTGTAATTAAGTTGAAAATTGAGTCAATTCAAAAATGTCCTACAGTTTGTTGAGTTGAGTAATTTTTTTACATTGTAGTATATATTTAATAGCTACATCTGATTGACACAGACTAATACATTTGAACTAGCATCTAATGCAGAAACACTAGCTTGCAACAAAAACTGGTATCTCTTTAATTACAAAATAATAAATAAAAAGCTAGTATCTCTCTGATATCTTTATTAATTCTAAAAAGTAATAATAATATCCAATAATAGTGATCTAAATTAAAAAAATATAATATAAAATAAATAACTAGAACAACTACTAATATATTTAAAAATATGTACTAGACACATTTTTGAATAAATATTAACTTATTATTAACTGAGTTGAAGTCAATGGCGAAATTTAGAAAATTGAAAAATAAAAAAATGTAAAAACCTTTAAAACTTTTTATCTAATTAAAATTTTTATAATCAGAATTAAATAATTAGTAGTATGTAATGAATAAGTACTAGTCTGTTTAATAGGTACTAGTATTAAATAAAAAACACTGTTATCTAAAAATAAGATACCTGTATCTAATGTGAAAGTATTAGTATGTAATAATTGAGTACTAGTTTGCTTAAAAACAGCACTAGTACATTTGATATATTAAATGTTAAAATGACTTTCCATATACTTCATCAAAAAGATTTTTGCTGCTTGTTTAAACTTATTTAAAAATGACCTGAAAGATCACAATTCTTGAGTTTTTTTTGGGGACAACTTATTTGTTTTAGATTAAGTCCGCTTAAATTTGTAAAACAATGAAGTTAAATTAATTGATTTGTGTTTGGACAACATGAAAGAATTGTGTGGAACCTAGTAAGATTCTGACAGTACACTGTAAAATATGCAAGGTTCCACACAATTCATTCATGTTTATGTGGATTGAACATAAAAAATTAAGTTGTCCTAATGAAATCTCAGGAATTGTGTTGCTTCAGCTCATTTTAAAGTAGTTTGATTGAGCAAAAAAATATTTTTTTGAGTGTGTGATAAAAATATCACGGTTTCACAGTATTGTGATTACTGCTCCAAAATAAGTTATTTTTAAATGTCTGGGTAAAAAAGCTACTCACCCATGTCTAGTGGAACCCTGCATTTTTTTTACAGTGTTGCATGTAGTACATTAGTATTTGGCTGATGTTTCTGTCCATCAAATGAAAAATTTAGATTGACATGAGATCTAAAATACATCTTCTCCATTTATCACACTGACAGATTCATCAGGCCCGTAAGCTGGTCTGCAGGAAGTGTAAGCGGCATGTAACTGAAGTCAGTGGACGTGTGGTCAGTGAAGGGACCCGCAAATACAGGCTGTGTGACGTTTGCATTCAGGAGAGTGGCTACAGTGATTTAATCACAGACGAAACAGATGGAAATGAGGACAAGGAAGGCCTGTTGTTGGGTGTGGACGAGGACATGAGTGAAAACAGGCAAATTACATGGGTCATGGATGATGATGACCTGGCGGAAGATTCTGGAGCCGATCTTATAATCCAGGAAGTGGACGACAGCGACGAGGAAGCAAGTGGAAAGTGATGATTGATTTGTGTGTGATTGTGTGAATGGGCAGAGCTGCCTTATTGGCGGTTTAAGGTCTGTTGAAATTTTATAAGGGAATTTATGTGCGTTTTTGTACAAATAAAAACACTTTGTTTTTTAATATATATATGAAGTATTAAAATATTACTGATTTTAAAAAAGTACAAGTATATTTCTGTAATTGAAAGTATATTTAGCTTATTTCAAAAAGGCTTTTATGGGCACGATGACAGTGTGATCAGTTAATGTTGATCCAGAGCTGATCTAATGGAACTTTACTCTGTATTTCTGCCAGATTTCTAGCTTTGACTTCGGTTTTGAAACTTTAGTCAATGCCAGGGCTTACATGTATGATTTTATGTATTATGCTGCATGAAGTCCAGGCGACCTACTTTTGTGATGTGTAACAGACTCATTTATTTATTTTCAACAAAACAAGTGATCAGTCACAGGCCAAACATAAACACCGTCTAAATAAAATATTGTATATATGAATGAATGTGTTTATGTTTCACTCTGAATGTGTCATCTTTTGCTATTTGTCTTGCTTTTGACATTCAATTTATTTGTGTTTCAATTATTTGAACTAAAGAAAATATATTTTATACACATGAAATGTGCGTATGAATCGTCATTCACATTATACCCAAATAATAGAGAGCGTACATTCCAACATTTAACACAAACCCTAGGAATTTTTCACTTTTTGAGCAAACATTGAGTTCCTTTCAGTGTGCTACGTATGGCAAGCTCCGTAAACGTTAACTTTTAACATTAGGATAGTAGTATCTTCATAGAAAAATGTTTATTATTTATTAGTGCATAATATAGCACAATATAATAAATAATATGTTATTATTTGTTATAAGAACTAGTAACTATTTAAAAAGAGAATCTAATAAATTTAAAGAGTAGATATTATTACATAAAATTGTTCTAGTAGTCACAATTGGAAAACACACTAGCCAAAATGTAAAGCTGGTATCTCAATATTATCACTTTTGATGAAGCCACTAGAAGTGTTTGAGCAGCCATATTGATGTTCCCTTTCTAGTCCAACTAAGGCTGCAGTGCTTACATTACAGCTCTCAGTAGCCCCTCTTTAAAAAAACTTCTGGTGTTGCAAAAAAAATCACCATGGGATGTGGCAAATCTGTTCTCAAGTTCAATTTAATTTAATTAAGTCCTTTCTGCCAATAATGACATCACCAGACAATATGGTATATGCACACAGACTTTTAATTTCAGTCAGCTAGCCCCAGGGCTTCCTGTTAATTGTCATCCCATACAAAATCGCTATGCACGTTCAAGATCTGATTTCTTTAAAAAAAAGCGATCTTCACTGCCTGGCTGAGATATGATATAACGTGGGTATCAGACCAAACAAGAAACACCATTAAATAATATTTTTCTGTGCCATGTCTTTAAAATATGGAAATTTATTTTACCCAAATTTTCAATGGAGTTTCTGCGCTAGCCTGTTGCTAATGACAGCGTCTGCTTTTAAACGGTCTTTTGTCTATTTTTACGCTTTAACAACCAAATGGATGCTTAAGTCTTAACTGAATGTATTGTAATTAATTTACCACATCAATGCTGTAATAAGAACCTTGTAAAATTGAAAATAGTCACATAAAGCTTTCACCGGAGGTTTATCATTGACTAAAAAAACACTAGCTGTGCATATAGCCCATTTTAGAGGCCATATACAAATACAATAAACATTCAAAAATCACTGTTATATTCGTTAAATGATTGGCACCATACTAACCTCATAAACATGTACTTACCAGATGTCTAAACAAACATCTTAAATAAGCACTGCACAATAAACTAAAATAAGAAACTGATTTGTTTAGGTAGATTATACACAGAACATATTTCAACTGTTAACATTTCTAAGATTAGCTTTCTAAGATATATATAACCATGTGATTAGAAAGCTTTTGTTGTAAATTTACATTGTAGGAATACACAAAGATTTCAGGTGCAAACATTTTCTAATACAGTGGTCCCTCATTACTCATGGGAGTTACCTTTCAAAAAAAAGTTCAAAGAAGTTCAACATTTTGTGCGATGGTTAGCATCTTCCTCTGCCTTTTGGGTGTTACTGCAGGTGCCTTTGACGGTGCATAACGTTTCGTCAACATTGTGGGGAGGAAAATTCCAAACATACAGTACAGTCACACTGCTAGAGATAAATATTTATGTAAATTTGGCGAGCTGAACACATTCTATACCTTACAGGAGATACGGCACGGAGGAGATTCATTGACAATGTTCTACAGCTTATCAGGACACAGAACACAATGCGCTGTAGTTTTTTTCTTCTGTTCAGTTCTGTTCAGTGCATGTCAAATTGCACAAAAAAAAAATCTGCGAAACTGTGAGCCCACAAAAGGTATAGCATTTTTTCTTAAAATAGATAAAATATAACTTATAACTTAATGTTATGTTTTAATCATGACTTCCTGTTCTATAGAATGCAAGAGCATTGTAGGGAATACCAACATAGCAGCACAGTAACAAGAAGTCCATTTCTCTGGAAATCAATAGTCTAATATTTAAAGTATTTGATAGGTAGAAGCCTAGACCTACAATCTAACAAAAAAAAAAAAACACTACTAATAAGAAGTGTCTACCTAATAAGTACTAGTATCTAATGAAAAAAAATCTAGCATGTGGTGGAAGATATACAAGTGTCTAAAATAAAATAGGTACTTACTGGTAGCATGAAAATACATAACGGTTGACAGAGTAAAACGGCTTGCCATACCCCGATGACTATGGTTGGTGCAGAGAAATGATGGAGACGCGACTCTTTAATACTAAACTCGTGTTGTTTATTTTTTTAATTTCTTAGGTTCGTTGCCTTTTTTATTATTTTTATTGTGCATTAGCAATTTACAAATACAGCAACAAACAAAATTCCAAAGATTATCGAAATAAAAAAATCACAAAACAAAACAAAAAACACATGGAAGACATTCACAAGACGCCAAAAACAGATAGCTTACAATAGACAGAGCTTTTAAGTTTTTTTTTTACAGCTTTGAGAGACTTCATCAACAGAATAAGTTCGTTGACAAAAACCTTGTATAAAGAAGGAGAAAAAAGTCTACATTTGTGGATAAAGAATTTACAATTTAAAATAATAAAATTAACAAAATTGTTAATTTGCTTATCACTATTTTCAAAATAACTAATAATTTATTTTGCAATGTTATCAACATATTATTTTTAGCAGAATACAACAGAACAGTCTTTCCAAAGTAATTGCACACTCTGACAATCAACAAATAAGTGACATGAGGATTCCTTACTGTTTTTACAAAAGGAACGTTCTTTCTAAACTCGTGTTATCGCGAGATGTATCTCGAGACTATGACGTCGGGCTGAATGGGGGCGTATGAAGATGGCTGCGCTCATGATGAGAGTTACTCCTGGTCCTTTTGCCTCTGTTCGGGTTCACCGACCCGTCCTGCACTGTGCCGCGTCCGCCCTGCTAAGATCCGTGAGTTTATGCTTCATTCACAATGATGTACGTGTTTGTCTCATAAGAAGAAACAGTTTCATGTTGACATAGCTTTTGATTTTTAATATACATATATAATGAGATTTGTGCTTACAGTACTGTGACTTTTCTATGCGTTTATAACATGTTGTCTGTTGGTGAGAGGGTTTTTTTGTGTCTTTGTTTTTAATTGTGCGCGCGTCTGTGTCTGTTTATGTGCTTGGTTTTTATGTTCGTGCGTGTTTGACAGGTGAGTGTATCTGCCGCTGCCTCTCAGTCATTACCAGAGAGGGTAAAGATTGTGGAGGTTGGACCCAGAGATGGACTTCAGAATGAGAAGGTGAACAAGTTTTTGTTCGCATACATCACATAATGCCTAAAACCAGCATTGGACTAATTGTGCAATGAGGTTAAACTCTTTTGTTTTTACTGTCTAATGCAAGGCTGTCCAAACTCGGTCATGGAGGGCCGGTGTCCAGGATATTTTAGTTCCTACCCCAATTAGATACACCTGAACCAGCTAATCAAGCTCATTCCAGGTATACTAGAAAGCTCCAGGCAGGTGTGTTGAAGGAAGTTGGAGCTAAACTATGCAGGACACCGGCCCTCCAGGACCGAGTTTGGACACCCCTGGTCTAATGTTACCATTACACTTTCTATTTTGGTGTCCACATCAAATTAAATTCACAAAAGTATTTTTATGCTTATTAAATGCAATAAATTTCTAATAAAATTACAAAAAACAAAAAAAGAAAATATAGGTAATTCTCAAAATATGGGTTGAAGATCACTCAGCGTTAAAGATATACACTACCAGTCCAAAGTTTTTAAAATTCTGCTGAAACACTGAAACAGTCGAAGCTTCGAAACGTTTCGAAACAGTGAAAACGTGTAAAAAAAAAAATTATGTATAACTCTGGAACAGCTTTAGCAAAGAAAGTTACACAAATTGAGGAATTGATATTTCAAGTGATTTAGTGGAGCAGTGAGAGTTCCTGACTAGCATGCAGAGGTAGTGGGTTCGAATCCAAGGTGATGCAGCTATAGACATTAGTTTTAAAAGGCTCTGCTCTGTAGCATGTTTTGTTTTAACATTGGTCTTACATCCCAATGAACACTTTGTGAATAAATACATCTTGTTTTGGTCATAAAAAATGAACATTTATTAAAATACATCAAGCGGTGGTGCAGTGGGTAGCGCTGTCTCCTCACAGCAAGATGGTCACTGGTTCAAGCCTCAGCTGGGTCAGTAGGCATTTCTGTGCGGAGTTTCTTCGGTTTCCTTTACAGTCCAAAGACATGCACTATATGTAAATTGGGTAACCTAAATTGTCTATAGTGGATGTGGGTGTTTCCCAGTGATGGGTTGCAGCTGGAAGGGCATCCACTGCGTAAAACATATGCTGGATACGTTGGCATTTTATTCCCTGATTAATAAAGGGACTTAGCCAAAAAGAAAATGAATGAATGAATGAAAATACATAGTCACAATTTCTGAGCATTTGGACAAGTTGGGATTCGAACTCGGGACGTTTGCTGCACATTTGCTCTGTGCACAGGCACGTTCCACTAGGCTACATGAGATAGAGGGTTTTCCCCACCCTGTCAATCAAGTGCGGATTTGCCAGGTGTCGAAATGTTCGATGTTCTGAATCACTTTAGTCACACCTGGTGTTTCAGATCGTGCTTTGGGATCTCAACACTATGTCGAAACGTCAGTCTCACGTCAGCCATTTCTACCCTTGGTTTAACTGTTAATACTGCAAAAGCTATTGTTAGTTTTCTGCATTCTTTTTAAATGTAGTTTAAAATGTAAATTATTCCTGTGATTTAAAGCTGGGGGTTTTTTTAGCATTGTTACTGTAGTCATCAGTGTGTGTGTGTGTGTGTGTGTGTGTGCGCGTATATTTCTGTGTAACAAACGTGTGTCCATCAGACCATTGTTCCCACGGAGGTGAAGATCCGGCTCATTGATATGCTCTCGGACGCGGGACTTCCTGTCATTGAGGCCACTAGTTTTGTTTCACCTAAATGGGTCCCTCAGGTGAGACTCGGAACACACCATCAAAACATGAAACATTTCATTAATAGACCTTCACACCATAAAACAGGACATGATGACATCTAATATTGATATAAACATTGAAGTTTGGCTATGTTTGATTGGCAGATGGCTGATCAAGAGGAAGTGATGCGTGGCCTCCACAAGAAACCTGGAGTGAATTACCCTGTTCTGACCCCTAACCTGAAGGGATTTCAGGCTGCTGTGAGTGAAATACACCACAAACTGTTATATGCTATAATACTTAAACTGATTATATGTATGGGCTTAAATAGATATTTAAACGTAGTGTCAATCACAAGGGTGTTACATTTCAAAAGCACATACTGTTACTTTTGATAACTTTCCTTTTATCTAAGAATCTCCATTTTTATAATGGCATTAAGCAACGCATCTGTTTTCAACATTGACAATGAACTCTTTTTATTTTGTTTGTGTTTGTTATCTATTTTTAAAGGGGACCTGTTATGCCCCTTTTTACAAGATGTAAAATAAGTCTCTGATGCAACCAGAATGTGTATGTGAAATTTCAGATTGTAATACCACACAAATAATGTTTCATAACTCTAAAACTGCCCCTTTTAAGTTTAAGTTGTGCCATTTTGGTGACTGTCGCTTCAAATTGAAATGAGATTGTGCTCTTTTCGAAAGAGGGCGAGGCTACAAACACCTGTGCATCAGCATAGTGGCAGATTCAAAACAACCCTAATTTTATCTCTGTGACAAACTGAAAATGTAGAAAGAAGTGTCTCAGAAGAAGGCAGTCTATGGAGACTACAGTGTTCATTTGTGGATCCTAAATCCTCTTAGTCGCTGACATTATCCTCAGCAGGTGAAAATTTTAATGGTGGGCAGCTGCCTCTCACTCAGGGCTGTTTATGCTAATAAGGGAGAGATTGTTACCAAATGGGCGGGGCTTTCCCCCTGTGATGACGTGTACAAAGGGAGAATGTCCATCAAAGTGTTTCTTCAGACTTTTTTTATGTAGTGTGCTTTTAAAAATATATAAAAAATAATTTTTTGCCATTGGAGGCTGGTTATATTGTAGGGATATTTTACAGTTTGAACCCAAAAAGGACCAGTCTGTCAGATGAAGAAGAGCCAGAGTCAGAGATTTAAATAAAGAAAGTATACTGAAGATAGTTTCAGTCTTATTAGCAGAAGCCAGCTTCATCACTTGCAATGAGTTTGTAGGCCGCTCTGCTTTACAATCTCAAAACATCAAGAACTATACTCTCACATAACGTCATTTACTGCGTCATGCTTATAGGTGTTTTAACCTGATTGGTTAAAGCACAGATAAACTAAGAATATTTCCATGTGTGACCCCAGACCTGTGAAATGATCCATAATCAAAAAGAACACACACAAAGTGCAATCTGTTTCTTACTGAGTGTACTCTCAGCTGTATTTATCAAAACTGGTTGAAAACTGGTATAATCTACATCCAAACTGGCAACAAAGGAAATAACTTTAAAATATTTAACACTTTAAATGGCAAATATCGGGCCAACGCAGTGGGTAGTGCTGTCGCCTCACAGCAAGAACGTTGCTGGGTCGCAGGTTCGGGTCAGTTGGCGTTTCTGTGTGAAGTTTGCATGTTCTCCCTGCGTTAGCGTGGGTTTCCTCCAGGTGCTCCGGTTTCCCCCACAGTCCAAAGACATGCGGTACAGGTGAATTGGGTAAGCTAAATTGTCCGTAATGTATGAGTGTGAATGAGTGTGTGGATGTTTCCCAGAGATGGGTTGCGGCTGAAAGGGCATCCGCTGCGTAGAAATTGTGCTGGATAAGTTGATGGTTCATTCCGCTGTGGTGACCCGGGATTAATAAAGGGACTAAGCCGACAAGAGAATGAATGAATGGCAAATATCACTTTAGACATGATTAACGCATAGCAAATAACAATCTAAACAGTTCAATTCTTCAAGAGTCCAGGTTCATGACATCTGGCCTGCCTGGGTAGATGTTGAGGAAACAAATCATTTGGCATTTAGACACATATTATTCCAGTTTTACTCTGAAGTGGGATGACATTGAGGTCATCATAATAAACATAGGCTAATAAACATTCAACTTTATTAATAATTATAAAGATATAAGAAAGGATGTGTTACTCCATCCTAGAGCAGACATCCATCAAAAAATCCATGCCATCAATATTCATACACTGTTGTGTTTAAACCCCTTATAAAAGTGTGTTTTGCATAATAGCTCCCCTTTAACTAATGTTATTTTGTTTTTAATTTGACAGTAGATTGTTTTTTATTCGTTTTTCATTTTAATAAATCTATCTATTTATTTATGGTTTCGCTTTACTTATTTTATTTGATATTAAATTAATCAAAATGAGGGGGGAAAAAAATCACACCATTAATCATGCAAACATTTACCAAAAAAACAACAACAATCTTTTCAGGTGAAAGCTGGTGCAAAAGAGGTGGCAATATTTGGTGCTGCGTCAGAGCTCTTCAGTAAGAAGAACATCAACTGCTCTGTGGAGGAGAGTCTTGTGCGCTTTGAGGAGGTGATGACAGCTGCCAAACAGGAGGGCGTTTCTGTGAGAGGGTAAAACAACCACATTCCGCATTCTCCACATTTCTCAGCATTCTCTACATTCCAGTGTCTTTCAATGACTTTTGCCAAAATCCCATTAACATCATAGTCTTGTGTCTGACAAATGCTCTGCTTTTCTCAGCTATGTGTCCTGTGTGTTGGGATGTCCATATGAAGGAAAGGTGTCGCCAAGCAAAGTGGCAGAGGTTGCTAAGCGACTGTATTCCATGGGCTGCTATGAGGTTTCATTGGGTGACACCATTGGAGTGGGCACTCCGGGCGGCATGACGGAGATGCTGAACGCTGTGAAGAAAGAGCTTCCTGTGGAGGCTGTAGCGGTTCACTGTCATGACACTTATGGGCAAGCACTGGCGAACATACTTGTGGCATTACAGGTGTGTGGAATGATGGCTGTCGGGAAGGAAAATTCATATTTGTATTGTTTTATTGTCTAATGGGACCTACTCTTATCCACCTTTTTTCACATGTCACTACTGTGATTTATATAATGGGCTGCACTTCCTGTTGCATAAGAACTGACACAAATCATTTTACATAATAACATTGTTGTAAACACTGAGTGAAAGGTTGTGATGCTTTGTGCCGGATAGCCAATGGAAAGAAGAGCTTCACAACAAAAATGGCATTCAGACTCAAACCTTTATAATCAGCCTCCTTCAGCGACACAAAAATTATAATACAAAACACAAAATAAAAGTAAACGATATGTAAAAGTATAACATTTCAGGGGAAGAGCTGCGCACACGCTCCTTGTTAAACTGAAAAATAAGACATACAGTAAATGAACCTAAATTATAGGTACATCTACAATAATTAAGTTTCTTCAACTTTTTACTGAAAACTGATACATTATGTTGAACAAACTTATTTTGTTTTGGTGTAATAAGTTGAAGTAATTAAAATTTTCACATTTTTACAATGAGCAGTTGAGCACTTGATGTGACTTTTGGTCACATTAAAAGCTCTTTTTTTTTTTAAAGTTCAATCATGTTTTGTTCCTCCAGGTTAATTACTCTTTGTTTTTCATTCAGTACAGTCATATTTATCATTTATGTAATGATCCTACACAAAGATTTGTTTAAAGATTTTGGGGTTATTCACAATCTGCTGAAAGTAATTTGTTAATTGTAATTTCTTTTTAATGGATGAACTGTGATGACAATAATGACATTTTACTATTCCGTTTTTAAAAACACTTTTCTTGTTGTTTACAGTTACATAAGTTAGGAAAAAAGATGGATGCTGTTAGAATCAGTACACGCACTTTCCTTAAAATGTAGTGCAAGTAGAGTAAATGTATGTTGTAAATATTACTTAAAGTATGAGTAAAAAGTAGACCTTTTAAAAGTACTCAAGAGCAGTCAGTATTACCCTGTAAAAAGCTGATGCATTTACATGTAATTTGTGGATGTGTGTAAACGTAACTTTCTGTAGTGCATTTAGTAATTGCTCAGCAGGCACACAACGCCATAAGATAGGAATATTAGGTTAGATTTAGATTGTGACGTCAGGTGACCAAACTTCAATGTCTAGCCAGCATCTGAGGACAACATTATTTTGATGTCCAATAATGACGACAAATGGCGTTGATATTTGGTTAATTTTAGGTTGTGTTAGAAAGTGACCAAAATCCAACGTCGAGCCAACGTAATATTGACGTCAAATACTGACATTTATTCGATAAGTAAGGCAACCAGAATCCATTGTCTGATAGATGTCATAGTGGTAACTTCCACACAACGTCAAACTGTAACATCATTGGAGGTTTATTTTAGATTGGACCTTGGACATTGGCGTCGGCCTGATGTTGGGTTCTAACGTCAATCCAATTTTCATTTCCAAACAAAATGCAACATCCCCACGAGGTTGGGATACAATGTCATTGTATCTGTTGTAAATATTACTCAAAGTATGAGTAAAAAGTAGACCTTTAAAAGTACTCAAGAGTAGTCAGTATTAGATTTTAAAGTAGTGACTGCAGGTTGAAGGCAAGTCGTGGAGTAAAAGTACTGATACTGCACTAAAAATGTACTCAAGGGAAAGTAAAAATACATTTTTTTTTTAAATTACTTAGTAAATTACAATTCTTGAGAAAAACTACTCAATTACAGTAATTTGAGTATTTGTAATTTTGTAAATTGTTTTACAATTGTTTGCATTTAAGTATGACATTTCTTTTTATTTTTCCTGTTTTGCTTTCTAGAATGGGGTGAGTGTCGTGGACTCATCTGTCGCAGGGCTTGGTGGTTGCCCGTATGCTCAGGGGGCTTCTGGGAATGTGGCAACTGAAGATGTGGTCTATATGCTGCATGGACTGGGAATCCATACTGTAAGTCCCAGTTTACCAGGCACCACATATAGGAACTTGTGTGATTTGTGATTTAATTGCAAATTTTAACCATAAAACAAGTTTGCATGTGTTTAAGGCTTGTTTCCGCGTAAACATTAGCCAGTTTAAAGCTTTCAGGTGTAAGTTATGATCAAATTTGCAGCTTTAACAAAGATTGATAGTATTTAACTTGTACAGTGAAAGCTATACAGTATTATTTTACATTTGATTATCACATTTCTATATGCAAATACTGTTGGACTCCCTAGAAATACACAAAGCACTGTTTATTTTATTTGCTTTTTCATTTTCTTCTGTTTATTTAAGCTTATCATTTGTGTGTTATATTTTATGCAGGTGCACAAAAACACACCAGATATAGTAAAAGTGTTTTTAATGTCACAATGTCAGATTTTCCTGAATTGGTTTTAAACGTTCTGACAAAGAAAGCACATTGAATGACTGGACACTTGATAATGGTGCAGCTGTAATGTGCACTACTGTTCTGGAGTTTGAGGTCAGAAAGATGAACTCTTTCTGAGAGGAAGTCTCTAAGGATGCGCATCTATCAAAGAGTATTTGTGCAGCTGAAAATGTCAGCCCCCTCTTCTTAAAACGCTCCGCTGTTTAAAAACTGCAGATCGATCAGATGTTTATGTAAAACCGATGCCCAAATTTGTAAAAAATGCTAAAGTTTCATCCTAAAACTTTTTTAAAAATACTGTTGTATAATAGATTTACAATAATAAAACACTTAAAAAAAATTTAATATGTAATTTATCCCTTTGTGGGAACTATATTCATTTTTGGCACTGTTTACACCTGATGTAAGAAGCTAAGTAAAAAAACAGAAGCTAAGAAGTAAGTCTTACTGTATTTAAAAGGGTTTGAGCTAGGCATGGGGAGATAACCGTTTTTAAGGTGTACTATGGCTCGTTTACACTGAATGGTATGGTTTAGTACGGTGCGCTTTTATGGCCGTTTCCACTGTCAAAAGGCATACCGTACCGTACCCCTTTTTCTGCACCCTTCGAAAGGGTACCAAACACGAGAAAGGGTACCAAAAGGTGGAGCTAGACGCGCAGCAGATCGCTATTGGTTTACAGAGATATGTCACGAGCTCACGCAACAAGCCAGAATGAAAACAAAGAAGCCGCCATGTTTTCATACATTACAGCATAATTATATATATACACATAATAATGAGCCCTGTTTGACCTGGGCTCAAATGAACCTTGTCGTCGTCTTGATGAACAGCCAAAAAGAAGAGCAGATTTTACCCTGTGTACCATAGTTTTTTAACGAGCCAGTCTGAAGCGCGAGGGTTTTCACTTTCTTGCTTATGCTCCCCACGCGTCTATATTTAAAATAACAAACATCTTGAGCTGATGATCATAATGTGCGCTTGATTATTGACGTGCTTTTGAAACCTGATCTTGTCAGAAACTGACAAACGCGAGAGTGATGCACAAAAAAACAAAAATAGAAGCCGGAAAAAAAGGAGCACGTTATTTTTTCAGCAAACATAAACAAACTGCCATGTTTAATTATTATCATCACCTTTTGGACTATTATAAACTCTGAATGATGGAATTACTTTCTAACAAGAGGCTACACGTGCTGCTGAAGATTACAGACAAATTTAATCATGAGAGGTTTGCACTATGGGCTATATTTTGTGTTGTTTTGAACCTAAATAAGGCCTAAATGTATGCTGTGTAGTTTTTCTGTAAGTGGTAACATATCGGAGACTGTAAGTGTTTATATATGTTGCATTTATTTATTTATTTTATATAATTGCAGACGTTACAGTAGGCTATTTCATTGATGTCATTGATCTGCCATTATAATCAACTCATGTTCATAGAAAAGTTAGTAATAAACATTTATACACAAGTATTTATGTGTGTAAAGCATCTGTTTTGTGAGAAGTGCTTCTCATATGATATGCGAGCGACCCATACAGCTTTACTTTAGACATTTTCTCGAGCGAAAATGATGTCGACTCCAACTTTCTGTCATACACCATGCCCACCAAAAGGGTACCATTGGTACTCTTTTAGCAGTGGAAATGCAAGCCTGATAAAGGTGACCCGTACTGTACCAGTCAATGGAAACGAGCCATAAGGTTTTTAAGGTATATTTTAAGGTTTGGAAAAGTCAAAGTTTTAAAACTGCCAAAATTTTCTGCTATACCGTTCCTATGGTATATGTATTTATCTATTTTTAAACATTTTTTTTTTGACAATGGTATCAGTGTTTTTGAAACTAATGAAGACAGCAGAAGTCAATGATTCATTTGAATTATTTAGCCTGACATGTTTACTATTCCAAACTATTTTAAATGTCTCTCAAATTAAAATATATTGGCTGCGTCTCAAACCGCCTACTACTCAGCAGATATAGCATATGAAATTGAATTTACTATGTGACCGTTACAAAAGTACATTCTATACAGTATGAATGTGAGTAGTATGAATGAAGCTCTGATATACTACGGATGCCATTTTGTCATAATCACATGACCTACCTGTGTCAGTTACGTCGCTTCTTTCCTATTTATGAATTCTCTCGTGGTGCATCATGAGATGGTGCAGCGTCTATCCAATGCGCACTTCAGAATCTCGCCGGAAGTAGTAGGTCATCCGGGTACTTCTCGCATACTGTTTTTCGAATTCTATGAATTCAGTCATTCCACATTTTTAGCGTACTAAATAGTATGGAAGTATATGATTTCGGATGCAGCCATTGGGTTCAAAGTGTAAAAAGTTTCAAGTTTTTTTTTACTCAGACATTTTAAAAGATATTTTAGAGCGGTAATCACAATACCGTGGAAACGTGATATTTTTATCCAAGGTTATCATGCTGTTAGAAACTTATACCAGCCCATGCCTAGTTTGAGCTTGGTCATTTTTGCCTACTTCCAGAGGTGGTGAATTGGTAAACACTCTTGTGGTTCAATCCATTTCAACATCCACACCAGCCATTATTACAACATACAAGTAACACATTTTTTTTTTATATTTTTTGCCTCATTAATATGCTTTAACTGTCAGTCTTGATGACTAACCTCAAACCTTTGGTGTCTAGAAAGAAATAATTTGTTAATGACAAAAGGCTAATGTTATTTACCTTTTCTACCTTTTTATATTTTAATTTAGTAATCATTTTAGCGTATGAGAACCTAAAAAACTAATTTTAACTCGGGTGATTGGCTAAAAATCATCTAAATCTAGTGGGAAACAAATATTTAATGTGTTGGTATTCTTTTTAAATGTGCCTTTTGGGTGTACAACTAATAATAGTCATAAAAGAATTGCAGCACTCTGTTGATCAAGCTGTTGATTGTGTGTTTTAGGGAGTGGATCTGCCTAGACTGTTGGACGCCGGTTCATTCATCTGTCATTCACTCAACAGAAGGACTAATTCAAAAGTAGCTCAGGCCTCCTGCAAGCTCTGAAGTCTACTTCTCTTCTTGGAGATCACAGTACCCTTACAGTACCATTTCGTCCCACTAACTTCTTAGCACACAGTGAAATCTACATCTTGCTGAAAATAAATCTCTCTATACTCAGCAGAGCTAGACATTATGTTTAAGCACTGTGTGAGTGAGTGAGTCTAGGGGTGAAAAGGCTCATATTTGAGCTCCTATATCCTGAAATTCACAATCAGACTGTTTTCATGTGCCTTGATTTCTGATGAACTACATAAATGGTAACTAAAGTGAATATGTAGTTATAATAACTGAAAATATTTAATGTATTGTTGATTAAGATGATGCTCTAGCTGACAAATGTCATTTGACTATTTTTAAATGAGTAAATTGACTGATTTTTAAAATAGTTTCTGGTTTGACTGCATCACATTACTAAATTTGATTAGTATAACTGCTAATTTCTCCCCTAATGAGGCTTCACACCGTTTTTCATATCTGATTCTTCCCAATTCTTTTGCCTGCTAATGCCATATTGGCACTTTTTGAACAGGAACTGTCATTACCGGCAAAAGCTTTACAGTACTGGAAGTCATAACAAACCTCATTCAAATGAAAATACTCTCACGGAACCTAAGATAACAACATAATGGGAAATTATGAAAATTGACGATGGTTTCTTGCACAAGGAACAATTCATACCGGGAAAAATCCTTTTTCACAAGCGATGTGTTTGTTACAGGAAGAAATTTAAAAAAGATTTTTAGATTATCTGTTTATTTCCTTTAAGCTATTGGTGATTGATTTCCTGTTGGTGAAGTGGACTATTGTTTCTCTTTGTGCAGTTGACATTATTGTGATGTATTTATTTTTCTTCTTTCCTTTGTACTTTTGCTCTGTATTTTGTTTAAATAGAGGTGATTAGTTTTAATTATTAAATGAAGGGTTGACTAGAAAATTGAGTTTATGCTTCATTACACCACTCCAGATTCACATTTACATCTTAGTCCAACAACAGAACTTTCAATTATTTTATATCACCACTTTACCAAACAGCTTAACTGGATTTGGCCTGTCTGGACAGTTACTGTTTCAGTTGCAGCAACTACTTCTGCTTATCTGTTGAAAGCTGACGAACTGGATCTGCTAGTCTTGTACATTTGCACTTTTTGTTTGAAATCATAGACCTATGCCAATGTCATTCTTTAGATACCCTTTTATGAGTGTGATAATAGTTTAGATTTTAAAACTTTTTTTTCGCCTACCAATTAAGATCTGAAGATGTTAATGTCTGCATGTACAAACTGTATGTGATTGTTCTCAAGAGGGATTTTGCGCTATGTACAGCTAAAATCTGAATTATTAGTCCCCCTTTGAATTTCCTTTCTTTTTTTAATATTTCCCAAATTATGTTTAACGGAGCAGGGAATTTCACAGAATGTCTGATAATATTTATTTTCTGGAGAAAGTCTTATTTGTTTTATTTTACTTAGAATAAAAAAGCAGTTTAATTTTCTGAAAACCATTTTAAGGTCAATATTATTAGCCTCTTTAAGCTATATTTTTTTCGATAGTCTACAGATCAAACCATCATAGTTAAGCCTTAAATGGCACATTTAAGCTGTATAGAAATGTCTTGATAAATATCTAGTAAAATATTATTTACTGTCATCATGGCAGAGATTAAATAAATCAGTTATTAGAAATGAGTTATTAAAACTATTATGTTTAGAAATGTGCTGGAAAAATCTCTCCGTTAAACAGAAATTTGGTAAAAAATAAATAAATAAATAAATAAACAGGAGGGCTAATAATTCAGGGGGGTTAATAATTCTGACTTCAACTGTATATAGAGTTTAGGTGCAAATACCTCTAAATGCCGTTTTGGGATTTTCTTCAAAATTTTCTGTATTTCTCAGACTCCTGCATGTAGGCTCAGTAATTTTACTTTTATAGTGACGAATAAGTTCTTTTTATTGCTTTTAAAGTGAAATAACTGAACCAAAACACATGAGGCTGAGAAAAACGGTTTAGAGGTTTTTGCATCTGAACTCTTCATATATTATTTCATTATAAAATCAATGTGCTAGTGTTTCATAATAGTGGTAGCTGTGTTATCATGGATTACAGAGAATTCGAGAAGTTCTCTTCTTAGGAACTTCTCAATCTTCATCAAATGGACTGGTAAGATTTATAATGTTGGTAAACGAAAGTCTTTTATTTTCACCAAGGGTGTATTTCATCAAAACATACAGCAAAATATAACATTCTTAAGACTTTTCAGCAGCCATTAGTCCAGTGTCAGATGATCTATCAGAGATTAATTTAATAATCATTTTTATAATACTGATTTGGAGCTCAAGAAACCTTTTGGTATCAATGATGAAGCTACTTAATAATTGATTAAAAACTTTGATAGATTTTTTTTTTTTTTTGATAAGTAGAAAATGGAAAAAAAAAACTGTTTATTTTAAATATTTATATACACTGTCACACTTTAATGTCTTTATGATAAATGTACTAATTTCCAGTTCTGCATGATATTGTAAATAGATAATGATAAATAAATAAAAAAAATCTTAATTTGCCATAAGGGTAAGTTTGAACTGTTTACCCGCTTGCTTTATTACCGATTTGATTGAAATGCCTTTTTGTTATATAAACTACTGTGATTTTACACCAAATGAATCACCTAAAAATATTATTATATATTTTATTTCAACAGTATCAAATAGAATAATCTTTAAAAACATACTGAAATCACAATAAGGTCATAAAATAATATAACACAAAACCAGAGCTCCATTATAGCTATTTAAAAAAATAACCTGAAAAGTTTTTTTATAAAATAAAAGTGCGTTGATTCAGTATTTGTTTCAACAGGCAGACTGTGCAGCATAATGATACATCTCGGCTAAAATATGTAACACAATCATAACAGCAAGTCTGAACAAAGTCAGACTTTTACAAATGATTGCCAAGTGTAGCTCTAGCGAGGACAGTTCATAACACAAAATGGATGATACACTTTCTTTAATCTCTATCTTATAAAGGCCGTAGTATATTTTATACTCATTTTTACAGCATAAAGATTTTTTTTTTTTTTTTAAAGATGTTTACACATAAACCTCAAGCACCTCTTATGAAACATTGATAGCTGAAACAACTTCAACTATAAATCTTTGATCTGATCTTTGTGACAAATACCAGGACATTGAGAAATGAGACACTGTAAAAGGACAGTATCTTCATGACGTCTTCTGGAGCTCCACGCTTCCGCCTGTTGTTCTGTGTGCGTGTGAAGGCGGAGGTAGGTTTTGTATGTAAGGTGTGTTCTCCATGAATGCCTTACTGGTTATTTGATAACTCTCGGGCCATTTTTCATAGGTTTTCACCTTTGTTCTTTAGAAGAAAGAATGAACCAGAAGAAAGGCAATGCTTTCAGTCCTCATTCAGTTCAAGAAACCATTGTGAAAATGCAGGTGTTTGTGCTGGTTCTGAACTAGGCTGGCAACCACCGCTGCGCCATTTGGTAAAACATTTAATCCTGGGAGTTTCTGAGGCAAAAGTTTCTGAATCTGGCATGTGGATTTTTACAAACCATCTTCTATCCCCCATAACTGATTATTTTACAGATCCTGATGGACAGTGAAAGACTGTAAGATTGTCCAGACATTCAGAACTTCTTTTATGCCTCCAGATAAATTGAGGACAAAGGAAAGAAGATCTTTAGATTATACCAGACTGTATCTTGTACATTGGTGCTGAAAGATTTGGAGCAGATGCTCTCATGTCCACGCTCAACCTGTAGGCTGGCTTAAAAATAGGCTTGACTTCAGATTTAAACTGCGGTTTAGAGCCAGGTTTATAGTCAGACCTAAAGTCCTCTTTAGTCTCTGGTTTATACTCGGGCTTGCTCTCTAGCTCGTGCAAAGGAATAGTGCAGTTGCTGTCCTCATCTCGGTATCGTCCATTAAGCGGAGTGCTTCTTTTGTTATGGCGCTTGTATTTGTTGGCGCAGCGACTGATGCGTTTGGCGATCAGATAGATGATCTCGCAGACACTGAGCACTATGCACAGCGCTGATGCTCCAACCATGAAGTAGGTGAAGACTCTTTTCTCTGTGGGCCGGCCAATGTAACAGTCCACAACATTGGGACAAGGCTGGACGTCACACTTCACCAGCCTTGGCAGGTAGAAGCTGTCGTAGATGTGATGGAGGATGTACAGAAATGTGATCTCAATGCCAGTCTTAGCAAAAAGGCTGATCAGATACGTCCACCACAGTCCACCGTGCTTCTGTCCCGTGTTGTCATAGAGTTTAGCTTTGGCTTTACGTTCGCGTTCATCACGGTATTTCACATGCATGACCACCATTAGTGACGGACACGTGACGAAGATGAGCTGCAGGGCCCATAGTCTTATGTGGGAAATGGGGAAGTAGAAATCATAGCAGACGTTTGCGCAGCCCGGCTGCTTGGTGTTGCAATCAAAGTCTTTCTGCTCATCGCCCCAAACTCTCTCTGCCGCTACCACGTAAACCATGACCCTGAACACAAAAACCACTGAGAGCCATATCCGGCCAAATGCAGTGGAGTATTTGTTCACCCCGCTGAGCAGGGCTTGAAAAGTCTTCCAGTCCATGGCTTAGAGAAAGGCCAGCTCACTCTGGTGTCCCCTGAACGCGTCTTCTGATCTTCTCTGACACTCAGTCTGTCAAATAAAGAATCAGCAACCTGGAGACAGAAACCAAACAGAAGTAATCAGAATAAGTGAACTTGTTGTGTTCAACCAAAAACATGTGGTTAAAATTGTTATCATAAAGTTATTCCAGTACAATCCAATTCCAAACAGTTTTTTTCCCCATGTGTTACTGTACTTAAACTCTGATGAATGATATTTCTTCATTGGCATTAATTATTCCATAGAGAGCATTTAATACCTAATAACTAGGACCAGACAGAATCTGTGGACATTTTTTGTATTTCTGCAGAGAATTTCGTAAAAAACCTGTGGATTTATGTAGAATCATTTTAGAAGCATCATAACTAAAAACTTAATATATGAAATAAAAATAATACATTTTTAACTTTTATTTAATGTTTACAATACAAATTCAATTAGATGCACTTATTTGGTAAACAAAGCAAGTCTCATAAAATAGATCTACTAAAAGACAGAAAATATTAATTAACAAACTGTATTGTAAATAAATCATATGAACATTTTAATATGACTTATTATATCACAATAATATTAGTGAAATAATTTAAAAACTGATAATATCATATAAATTTACACACATTTACACAAGTAAATACATAGACTTATGATGGGCTAAAAATCTGCGGAAATAAGCTGATTTCTGCGCTCACAGATTCCGTGTAGGCCTACTAATTACTAATACCTAAACCTAAATACTCCCTTCATAACTATTAATAAGTAGCAAACTGTTGTGACAAAAGTAAAAATAATGAATGGTTTATTAATATTGAAAATTGCGCAGTGTGAGTGAACAATAAATAACGGTAAATCAACCTCACCCCCTTTTTTTTTTTTTTTTTTTTTTTTTACTATTTATACCCTTCTGACATTACATTAAAAAACGTTGAGATGGCAGTATCAATAGCTTTTCTTTCGTTAACCTACTAAACTGTTTCCCACTGTGCAATTAGTTTGTGAACTGAATCCAACTTGGTTTGAATCATCAGTTTACTGATTCAGTCAGAGTCTCCAGTACATGATTCACTTGATTCACAACTCTAATTCAAAATTATCACAAAATGGGACATCCTATGCTTAAGTGCTTAATTCTGTGACTTTACTTTAAATCTTTAGTGTACTTTTACTCGTGCGTGATATGTGTACTTCGTCAACTGCTGCACATTAAAGGTGAATTTATTTTTAAAGAATATCCAAATCACAATGACTGATCTGATTCCTGAACTTGACTCACTAATCTGATCACAGCAGTTAGCAGCTCATTGGATGGCAGGATTATCAGTAAATAATGACTGTAATTTCAATCTGTTAGTCACTATGATTTCAGGAGAACTTTTAATATAATTCACTAATAGATCACTGTGTTATTTTTTGGACTATTTTGGCCCACTTCTTTTACATTTTGTAACAATTTATGTACATAACACAGTGTTTACCACATTGATTTTTGGCATTGATAATGGTCAACACTTGATCATGTTTGCCTTTTTTATATAATTTAATCTCACTGGTGTACTTTTGGTTTCTGATGTTTGAGAGTGCTAACTTTTCTTCAGTCAATTTAATTCTTGGGGATTTATTTTGTCTACGCACTAATAAGACCATTTTTGAAGTCACAGTGAGTTTTTGGTTGTTGTTGTTTTTTTTTATAAGACAGTGTGACAATATCAATTTTAAAATAATGACAAAATGTTAGTTTTTCTGAGAACTATTCATTTAAATCATCTAAAGTATGTTCAAATCATAAAATGTCTCTTTCTGAAAAAGGAATATAATAAAAACAATAGTTAGGATTGCACTACATATACAGTATAATCATTTAATAGTAACCATTAAAACCAGTTCGTTTTATTGGATCCTAGTGTGTTTTACAACATATTCAATTAGGATTTTAAATCCACTAGCAGAAAACTTACAAAAGAAGCTTATGACCCACAGGGACCATGATAGTTTTCATTAAAACCCAATAAATTCCCATTATAATCAATAAAACTTTATTTGAAGGTTTCTGTTTTTCCCCATGACAAGAGCAGAGTTGGCTAAGTTACTTCAAAATATTAAAGTCATATTTATATTACTTTTCTATGGTTTTTTAATCTGTTTAATGCATGGGTTTAATTGCATGTCTCAATACAATTTAATATCCCTAACAATCCCAAAGTATAGACAATATAAATTAAACTATTTTAATTCGTTTTAATTTAACTTAAATGTATTTTTTGTAAAATAATAAGAATAAGAAGAATAAGAATATATAATAATAATACAAAATAATATTTTTTCTGCAAAAATATTTGTATAACAGAGATACAACTACTCTTCTCTCGATTGATCAGTATAGACCTGTTGAATTTATTTACAGTATGAGACAATTACCTAATAATGAGCAGTTATCCCTTACAGTAAAGTAATTTAAATATAGTAAATAGCTTTGTAGCTAATTGCACCCACCAATCCAGGTACAGTGTATCAGAACAGGTATATAAATCAATACTCTCTTAAAAATCTTATTGTTTTGCCTAAAATAAACATCCCACAAACAATATTTTCCTCAACCGGATGAATAAAGAAGACCGCGTGTTGAAGATCAGAATTCAGCTCTTTAACAGTTTCTTTTCTACAGTGAAACACCTCCGTCGCAACTTTCGTACACAATTTATTTGTAATGGCGAATAACATTTCTGAAATGAATTCATATATTTAAGTTGTTTGTTACTGGCTCAGCCTACTTACTGTAAACGATGTAAATGTAGTAAACCTAGCTACTTTTCAAAGAAACGTTCAATTACTTTGTCTTCAGGTCGCTACAGCTGGGTTAAATCGATTTGATCGAAATGACAGGTAGGTAAATGAACTGCTACTTCAATTAATGTCGTCTTTTGAACAGTGAAAAGCCTCTAAAATTGCTTCGAAAAACAAAACTCATTACTTACGTTAGCTGTTTCGCGTCTCTTAATATTGAACGGCTGTAAACTCTTCTCTGAGGACTTTTTTTGGCTTCCCTGTGGATCTGGTTTGGTAACCCGCCTCACTGAAGATGGGTGGAGTTCATATCCACACTTTAGCTTTACAGCAAACCTCTTACTTTAAAGATTGCAAGCTAATCAAACGCATACTTTCATTTGAATGCTATCAAGATCATCGTGTATTACTGTGTATTTAATATGCAGTTTAGAGAGCAAAACGAGATGTTTCTGCAGTTACATTGTTAACTCAAAATGGAGTGAATGAATTCATAAAAAAAACTTTCTTTTTAAATTTTTTTATTGTTATTATTATGGTGCTGCATTGTGTTTTGTGGGACAAATAGAAAACCTCTTGCCTGTGCAGCCTAGTAACATTTTCCATCTTATTGCACAATAAATAAGACTGCCTTTGTTTGGACAGCTCTGTCAAGTACACACTGCGTGTTAGTGGTTTGTGGTGTTGCCAACGTCTGCAGGCGGCTTCTCTGTGCTCAGACTTGAATGTCTGCGCTCCATAGTCACGTAAAGGACCACACCTTGTCCTGAACAACAGCTTTAGAAATGTTTTCATGGGTTTTTGTTGCTTAGAATCTCGCTACAGTGTAGTGGGTCTCTGGGGCATACTTGAAATATTGTCAGGCGGTTTTACGCTGAGAATCCAGTTCTAATTACCTTGGGAATTAGTGTTTCTGTCTTCCAAGTAACTCTTGCATTTGGTTAGGGATAGAGAGACCTTTTTTTCCCTAATGTTCTTTTATGTGGACATAAATTTGTCTCAGCTTGATTCTTCTTATAACATGAATGCAAGCAATTGTGGGAACGTAATGGTTAAGGATTTGTTCTGGTTATGAAAAAACACTGCCGGTTTAGTCCCAAGTCACCCAGAAATGGAGTTTTCCACAGGAACAGTCTTTAGGAGGGATTCTGTTCAGTCACACGCATGAAGCTCTCTGACTCACTACTTAAATCTCCTGATGATTCATTCTCCGATCCTGGCATAAAAAGAGCTATAGCTTTAAAATCTGCCCTCTGTCATTTTGTCTTGTCTTCTTCTTGGTGTTTTTAGAGCTTTTTAGCAACTCACGCCTGCTTTGAGTATTCAGGCATGTGTTTTGTCTGAACTTGTTTGTTCAGCAAGAGGAAACATTATGAAACAATGTAGAAGAAGCTCTAAACCAGATCATGCAGGTCTGTTTTTAAAACTGGTTCACATTTGTTTATGTGAGGGAATTATTAACCCCACTTGCGTGCACATTGAGAATTTGAACTTTAAAACATCATGCTTGTTCATAAACAGTAGGTATGGTTTGTGAATGTTGGTGCTTACAGATTGGCCAGATAGCAATGATCAAAAGAGATGGAGAGGAAGTAAAGCGAGAGCACAATGAACAGGGAGTGTAATGTCGGTTTGCGTTGAAAAAGGGAAAAGACTTGTCTGTTCAGTTCACACCTTAAAAATGTGAATGTGACTCACAAACCTGTTTCAACATGATATAACTACATCTACCCTACCCATTCACTGTACAGGGGTTATGAAGATAGCAAGAAACAGACAGAGACAGGCCAACTCATGAAACAGGGAGGGAGCTTTTTTTTTGTTTTGTTATCTTGAGGCACTTTTATATAGTCTAATGAAAGAAGTGAAAGATTAAATGGTGCAACCAGATTACAGCTGTGCAACAAGCATCCACACATCTCCAGGCAGAACTGGCACAGAAGTTAAAAGGCTTCATGAAATTGTCCAAACATTGAGAGAAGCAGCTATTATGAGTTTGTTATAAATTATTAGTACTTCACTTAAAAGTCAAAAATAAAGATTTCTTCCTCTCAAAATGGTGAGAACTTTGACAAATTATCACACTGCTGTTTATCACTGCATGTTTTCATCCGTGCCCTGCAGGAAGTTAACATGCTGAACAACTGGTTTAAAAGTGTAATAAAATCTGTAAAGTCACAGCTCCTGCCACCTTCTCCTAAAGCCAGAAATCACAGATTTAAACAAGCGACAGATTGTAGGAAAATAAAAAAAGATTTTAATGCATCTCAAAATGTAAACAACTCTAAACAGGCAGTAATAAGGAAAGAATTCTAATAGGTTAGCATACAAACAGAGCATTTCTAACCTCAGAGAATGTTTACTTTTATGGATACATGTTTATCAGTGAATGAAAACTCTCTCATACACATACACACACGTGAACCAATAACAGATTCTTTTAAATTGGTTGTTCTGGCAGTGTTAGTTCTGTCAATAAATTCTTGAAACTTTAAATACTGTAAATTCTTGGAAGACTCGCAGGCTCTGCAGGTTAAGCTCACATTAGCATACACATGCAGACCAGCTAAAATACGAAAACAATCATCACACACTATTGAATAGTAATAATACAAAAAATACAGTACAAAACAGTTTGTACAAATGTGTAAACAAATTTAAATGTACATTCAAATTTTAGGTATAAATTAGTGTTCAAAACAATGGAGGCATTTGTAAAAACAGATGGAGAAGAGATGGAGACTTCTCTGTACTCGGTTCTCACACCCAACAGAAAAGCAGCATGCTAAATGTTAAAACCAAATAAAGGCAATTATGAAATCCTGTTTCCACCTCAAAAAAATGTATATTTATGAAAGGCATTTAAAGGTTAATTTAGAGAAACCGATTCAAATAAGCAATAAAACCAGATCACGTCATTTGAAATCACATCGTGACTTTAACATTCGATTAAATAAGCTCGATCAATTGTCATCATTAATGCCTCATTCACACTAGCAGCGACTTTGTAGCTACCTGTGGCTCTGGGTGGCGACCTGCTGCAAACGCAGGTTCGTGTAGGTTGAATACAACCAGCCTCTGAGCAAGCTGAGAGAGAATCACATGAGCATCACTGGTGCTACTATTGGCTGTTGCTCAAGAAAGTCACTCTTCATTTGCATAAAGTTGAAGGATTCTCAACTTTGTCACAGCGCTCGCCACGTTGCTGTGGCTTGTTTAGACGGAGGTCGATGGAAGTCGCTCGCTCTCCGTTGAAATGAATGGTTGCTATTCGCTTTGCCACGACGAGTCGCTTGTAGTGTGTATGGGGCTTATCATCAACAAGCATGACTTTATTCTTTTATATTCAACAGAACAAACAGAGCAATTCCATGCAAATGTCAACCTTGCCATGACAAAAAAACATTTTCAACAAAATAGCGAAACCGTTTCTACGTTTTTTGTGTAAGCAAGCATTTTACAGTACTTTAAAAATACTCAAAAATGTCTGTCAATGTTTACAAACAATTATATTTGATTCACCAAAGTCACACAAGTGGCAATTTCACACCTGTCACATCCATAATGAAGCTTTTTCCTCATAAATGCAAAAATGTCAAATTAAATCAATCGCTTTTGTTCTATAAAGAGTCAACTCTTATCCTTTTAATTAGCATTATTTCTTATGTTTTGTGCAGTTTAATTAACAGAATTTTTACAAAGTATGTTGTATACTGTAAACTCGGTGACTTTTTTGGTCACAATCACAATGCATGTCTATTTCCCTCATTTAAAATCTAAAAATGTTCACAGATTAATTGTTTTTCTAATCCCATAACTCTGTGATTAGTTGTTTTTCGAAAATATAAACATATTTTTCAATATAATGTTAATATATACTTTCTATGTGAATTTATGTGTTGAATTTATTTACTGTAAATGTCACATCCATAACGCTGGAATTGCTCAATATATTCTGAAAAATACAAAAGAAATCAATAAGTTTTAGATTCTGCTGACCTCTATTTTCTGGATAAAAATATATGAGTTCTGCAGAAAACGTCACGCAGGTGAGTAAGCAATGACTTTTTACATTTTACACATTGCTAGATTTAAACTCACAATTACTCAGCATTTTTTCTTTGAGTTGGAAACAGGTTTTAGAAGATAATTGCTTTGTTCATTAATTAATACGTTTTGATTTCTACTTTTGGTGCAACTGAACCATTTTTTAAATTTATGAACAATAGTGTGCTTTAGCATCATTCTTAGCCATGTTTTGCTTTATGTAGTTTCTAATTAACAGCAATTATTGTAATTATCAGAGCTTATAACATCTATTGTTTATTCTGTAATGGCTGTTTGATCAAAGTGTCAGTTGGTGTTTTGGTGTTCTAAAGCTTGAAGCTACACACCACACCCAAAACCCTGACCTGACTCGCTTTAGTCCAACTAAAGACAGCGTCACCCTGAATGTTGATGTTTTGACCCATTAAGCTTCTCAAATATACAATTCTGGGCCACAATTTCCAGCTGAAAGATCCAGTAGATACAGCGTAGGTGCACATAAGTTTCCTCTACTGAGTCAGTCACGTTCGAGTTCACTTCCGAGTGAATGTGAACATTTTTCATCTCTCGAGGTCCAACTCGGATTGAAAGTATTTTCCAAGCTGGTTTTCTATTTGGCTGACATGACCACACTGTATGCTGGCGCCGGATGGTCTTTGCTTGACAGTTTTTTGTTGTTTGACTCTAAATGAACATTCGAGTGTGTCATGTTAGCCATGGATCTCATTCTGTTCACATTTTGCGAGCCCTGCACCCTATGGACGCATTCAAAGCAGCGTTTGCCCACCAGATAGAGGGTCTCAAAGAGCGAAAGCAGGATACACACCAGACTGGACACCACCATAAAGATGGTGAAGATTCGCTTCTCTGTGGGCCGCGAGATGAAGCAGTCCACCATGTTTGGACATGGAGCTTCAGAACATTTCACCAGAACTGGAAAATCGTAGCCCTCATAGATGTGATACAGCAGATACACAAAAGTCGCATCCACTCCAATTTTAAAAACTAACGAGAGCACGTACGTCCACCAAAGACCACCGCGTTTCTTTCCGGTGTTGTCGTACAAGCGTTTACATCCCTCGCCATTTTTGAGACGGTTTTTTCGCTCTCGTTCATCACGATATGCCACATGTAAAACCACCATGAATGAAGGACAGGTGACAAAGATGAGTTGCAGAGCCCAGAGGCGGATGTGGGACACGGGGAAGAAGTGGTCATAACATACGTTATGGCATCCCGGCTGGGCGGTGTTACACGCAAAGTCTTTCTGTTCGTCGCCCCACACTTTCTCAGCCGCAACGACAAATACCATGACTCTGAAAAGAAAGACTATAGAGAGCCAGACACGGCCAAATGCTGTGGAGTACTTGTTGACCCCACTCAGGAGACTCTGAAGAAAAGCCCAATTCATAGTGCCTGTGAGCACTCAGGTTTTCTCACCTGAATTCCTCTCACCTGAAAGGAGGGCAGAGAAAAAGAGTGAGACAAAAAAACGTGTCATAGCACATATAAAATATTCAGATGTGAAGTTTACAAAGTCAAAGTACACATTGTCAGATTCAAAGATTTAGTTAGGTAGAAGGTGCTTAACTTTTTAGAAAGCTGGAGAAAGAACTCTTGTCATGTATATAAAACTGTTGTTGTTATTGAAGCCAGGGTTATTGTAGAGACTTGTAGAGCTTACGTTAATATATTTATTACATGTTAAAATTGCAGCACTGTTGAAATTGTCATTGGTGATATACATTGTTGATTTTCATACATTCTAATGTTGAACTGAGATGAATTATCAATTTAGTTTGTTTACCTAATATTTTTAATTGTAAGCTATGATAAAACAAGGCCATACTTATATGTGATTAAAATATTACATAATACTACATAGTAAACCCCCTTATATTAATTATTCTTAGTTCATTCTAACTAATGCATTAATAAACTGTATCTAAGGTTAGAATAGTGATACTGAACATATTATGAGCAATGTATTTTACAGCATTCATTAATCTTTGTTACTGATAGTTAATAAAAAATTACAGTTGTTTATAGCTTATGTTAGTTCACGTTACATTTACAAATACAACTTTTGATTTGGGCAAAACTATTGTAAGTGTGGTTGGTTGCATTACAGACAATGCTGAAAACAAAGTAATATGAATTTAAAACGTTTTTTATGTAAACTATGATTGTCCATTTGGGTCTTCACTGGTTATTTCTGCAGTCACTTTTGCATAGGGCAATGGAGAGCCAAGAATCATCTCTGGTTATTTGTTGCCTACTGTGGGTAGGCATGGGCAAGTATAAGTTTCTGATGGTATGGTAACCTTGGATAAAAATACCAAGATTTCACAGCATCACGGTATTGTGATTACTGCTCTAAAATAAGTTCTTTTTTGTGATAAAATTTTTATTGATTTTACATGTAAGTGGTCACAGCATATTTATAGTTTTCTCTCCAATAGACAAAACAAGATCCACTCATCAAATCCGCCAACCCACCCAGGAAAAACACCCACCCCTCCCCCCAGCGATGCCAAAGTCCATGCCATCTCACAAATAGCATTGCAATCAAGACAAATAACTACCAGAAGATATATACCTGCATAAAAATCTTACATAAGATATCTTAAACACAATAAATACAGGGTATATGTACAGTCTGTAATATTATAGAAAATAATACACATATACACGTATGTATATATACCTGCCCATACGTATCCGTACACACATACATACACATACATGTACATATATACATCTATACATACATAGTAATACACTTAGAAAAATAAGTAGAAAACCCACACAGACTATCAGAGATTTAAAAATTTGTTGCACATTAATTTCTATTGTCCATGAGTCTTTCTGCCAGTTTGTCTGCAGCTGTTTTCCACGCATCAAGAGTTGAGGCTCTAGCCTAATTTAATCTGGCTGTTGAAAGTTCTAACAATACTATATCATAGAACGGAGTTAGCCACTGCTGAATAAATAAAGAATGCAAAGGAAGCCATCTTTGCGCAAAATAATAAGTTCTTTTTTAATGTAAAAAAATACCTTTTTTCCCCCATTGAACACAATTTATTTTATTTTAAGAAACAGTAAACATGTCATGCCAAATAGTTAAACTAAAGCATTGACTTCTGCTGTCTTCATCAGTTTCAAAAACACAGATTTATTTACAACACACACAAAAAAAAACCCTTACATATGCCTTGGGAATGGTATAACAGAACATTTTAGCGGTATTAAAACCTTGACTTTTCCAAACCACAGTAAACCTTGAAACCGGTTATCGTCCCATGCCTAACTGTGGGTGGCATGTTAAAACCACTAAGTTCTGTAACACTTTACAATAAGGTTCCATTTTACTAACATGAACAAACAATGACCTAAACATTTATTATAGTATTTATTTGTTAATGTTAGTTCATGATAAATGGAAAACGTAAAATTGTTCCTATTATCTTAACTCTTAACGCTATAACTAATGTTAACAAGCATGGATTTGGATTTTTAAAAAGCATTAGTAAAAGTTAAGCTATTATTAGTAGTAAACGTTGTAATGGTACATGCATTGTTTATTCTTAGTTTGTGTTAGTAAATACATTAACATTATCTAATGAAACCTACAAACGTTACTAAAGTGTGACCTGAAATCCTAACGGAATGTGCCAAGAAACACCAGAAACCGTTAAAAATATGTTTATATCGTTATAACCCGACGGTTTAAATCGTTATAATTGTATTTGTAGTGGAAACCGTTTATATTCATTGTTAGTTAACGTTAATTAACAGTTAACTTATATTGATAAATGAACCCGTTTTGTTATCAATATCCACTTTTTAACACTGATGTTAAACGGAATAACGTGTACAGATATACGTTACATTATTATAACCTTAGTGATGTGTCTTGTATACAAACTCGTGTAACGTTGACGATACGGTCGTTTTCAAACGTGTATTCAATTCACAAGCTCATCTAAAAACATATTTCTACTCTCCGAAAACCTTAAGAAAAGTTCATTTAAAACAAATATATGTGTAATAAAACCACAGCTATTAATAAAACAAAGGCAGAAGGTTGTTTAGTGTGTACTTACAGTCTGAGCGGTGACAGTGGTGGACAGCGAGTCGGAGCGCAGTGATTGTGTTGTGTGCAGGAGTTTGGCGAGCGTCGGCCGTTAAACACTGCACACGTGTGATGAAATACACACACAGTCACACTCACGCCACCTGCTGGAGAAACACATGAGCGACGCGTTGAGGACACCTAGAGGAGAGCAGACAAAGAGCAATAGTGGTGTGGAGTAATATGCTAAAAACTTAACCACTCCTTTTGTTCTGGAATGTCCATGATTTGATGATGAAATTACGTCTCATTACATGAGCTGAAAAAAGTATTAGCAAAACAAATGAATACATTTTGATTACTTGAATTATAACTTAAAAAACAAAACAAAAAAATATCAGGAACTGTTCTAAACCCAAATTTAGAAAAACATTCCTCCTCAAGCATTCTCTGATGCAGAAATATCTGTATTTTGCATTTTTAGGAAAATTATATTGCAACGTTTGACCTTTTGGTTGATTTTACTCTGTCTGAAGTCAGGTAAACAACATCTTGAGGTTCTTTACAGGTGGTACTGCTTATGTAGGCCCATAACACTGTAAAATACTGTAAAATTTACAGTAACTGGCAAGTTTGGTTGGCTAAATTTACAAGCACAATAAGTAAATAAAGTTGTGTTGTATTTCTACAAGTTTTATTTTACAGTGTGCTTGTAATTTTACTCTGGCAAGCAAAAAAAACGTAAGTTACAGTAATTTTACAGTATTTTTGTGTATCTACACACAAACCCTCACACAACGATAATCATAGTCATACTTTTATGAAAAAGCAGTGTAATGGAAACCTCTGAAATTTTTCTCTTGTTGAGCATTTTCACTTTTATTTTTCATGAAATAACTGAACGAACACAAGCGGTTAGAATAATGCTTATTTTAAATAAAATTTCAGATGGCGGTAGAGGTTTTTGCATTTTCGCATGTAAAATGTTCATACTGCATTTACAAAATGTGATTAAAGAAATGTTTACCTTTGTAGCCATGTTCAGTTTTAATACTCAATGTGTGGTCAATACAGGGGCATTCTCAAATAGAAAAACCCACTGATTGATTTAAGCTAAATAATCAAAGAAAATGAATCCCAAACATACTGAATTATCTTAAGGATTTCACATTTTCCACAATACGCACAATATAGTCTGACTAATTAGTGTCCTCTATTTATATGCTAATAGGGCTAACAGCCCAACATTACTGAACGTTATCACCCGTTCCTCAATGCAGCAGACCGATTCGGGCAAACAAGCAAAGCCGAGAAAAAATAGGGCTAGTTCAGTCAATTTTATAAATAAGAAGCTAAATCGTAATGATTTACTATAAAAAGAGATAAATTATTGCATTTAATTTAAAACTTAATTGCATCAAAAGAGGTGTTTAAAACCTGTGAATGTTTAAAACTGCATTTTATTTTTCACAATGTGAACGATGCATTGGCAAATCCTTTAGCCCAGTGTTGTAAAAGTACATTGACACAGCAAGCTCGAAATGCAATAGAATTAACACATTCAATATATTTTAGGCATTTTATGTAACTATTTTGTTTAGTAAAACAAAAAGCTGCACTTCAAGGAAAGTTTTGAGAGTTCATTCCAAACGCAATTATGACCCTTTTCAAAAACTGCCATCTAACAGCAATGCAAGACTGAACAGGATTCGTAAAATGTGAAAGCTTAGTCTTAGAATGAAAAATGCGCAGATTTATTTACAGCTAAAACTGACGTTGTAATATTACAACAGTGGGCCTTACAGGGTTAAAAATGTAATATGAAAACAAACAAATAAAATAAGTATATTTTTATAGTGCATGTTTTGAACCTTTACTATTCTAACCGAATGACACCATAAAAGTATAAATATATATTCTCTATGAATAAATCCATCCATCATTATATCTACAAATACATCATTATATCTACAAATCATTATATCTACTGAAGTGAAGATCCAGCAAACAAGCAATGAGAACAAAAACAGTATTTATTTCATTTAAACTGTACAACAGTTTGATATATTGTTTGCATGAAAAGTTCTGGTTGACTGCAACCACTGTATAATTATCATACACGCCTCTGCAACTGTTTTTAGGGCCTTCGTTTAACTGGGAAAGCTTCACATTGTTTTGTCCTCAAAACTGAGAACCGAGTCATGACTGCAGAGGGTGTAATAATCCTCTTCTCAAATCACACACAGGACACAGAAGTCAGACATGAGAAATGACTGTGACAGCGAGTGTAATGACCACAGATAAATTAAAGATGGACACTGATGATGAGCATAATCATGATCATGTCTTATAATGGGGCCTCGTGGACATGGGATGCCCAATTAAGAATGTAATCGTGCAGGAAGATGGGAGATTTTGGGAATCACAGAGAATCCCATAAGAAGCCGGGCAACAAAACAGAGGCAGTTTCCAAATCAAGGGAAAAGCGACTGAAACGGACCTTAAATGTGTTTGTT
>CAIGQZ010034880.1:15443787-15472262 GCA_903798205.1 Danio tinwini
AAATACAATGTCAAAATGACAACATACCTCTTCCAGCAATGGCAGGACAGCAGGGGGTGGTAACCGAGCAACAGTGTTCTTAATCAACGTCTCTTTTTTGGTTTGAAATATTTTCTGTTACAATGAAACAAAGAGCAAGTGTATATGAGCAACTTTCAAAAGGCAAGGAGTACACGTCACTGCACACTTCAAACCCTGCAGAGTTTAAATGTCATATTTTAGATTGTTACAACAAGCACTTCTGCAACTCGTTTGTGTGCAACTTACATTAAGGATCTTCTCATCTTTGCTCTCCAAGCCCTGAACAAGCAGCACAGCGAAACTGTCTGTCTGCAGGGAGGACGAGCCTTTATCAGCACCTTTTCCTCCAGCACTCAACTCAATCTGCTCCAACCGTTCCTCGATAGACACCTAAAGCCCGACAGAGAGGACTGTCATGTTAAAAAAACTATACAAGCATTTTACACAAATTGTAACTCAATTATCTTAATTGCAAGTCTTTCACAAAATTGAAAAATTAACCCAAATGAACATGACATTTCATGAGTATGCAAAACTGCTGTCCTTGGTTTTCTTTCAGATTTCAAAATGGATACAACATGACTTAACAAGATCATCAAATCATGAAGACTGCACTGTTACAATAAAGAGACCTATTATGCCCCTTTTTACAATATATTTTTTTAGAATTCTCTGATGTCCCAAGAGTATGTGAATTTTCAGCTCAAAATACAGCACAAATATTTTTTATAACCCTTGAAACTGCCCCTTTTAGGCTTCGATCCAAATTGCCATTTTGGTGACTCTCACTACAAATTCAGATGAGAAATACAAATGCAGATCAATGACATGAAAACTGTATTGGCAGAAGGCTGCTTCTCACTTAGGGCTGTTAATGCTAAAGAGAAAGAAATAGTCACTAATGGTTCCATGGTTTCTGCTACATTTATTTTTCCATGGTGGAGCGCCACACTACAATTAATTCCACAGCTACATTACAGCTTCTCATGCGAAACATTCAATCCTTTCTTTTTTTTAATAGCGCGTTATAAATTGCACCAAAATGCATTCAGTAGGGGTGTGACAAGATCTCGTACGACAAGATCTCACGAGATTAAATCGCAACGAAATTTTTCGTCGAGGTGAAAGTCTCGTGAGTTGTGATGTTATGATGGAGTGTAAGGGTGAAATTGGCATTGACGATTGGAGGCAGGATTGGATTTGATCAGCAAATAAAGTGCTTTGCACACACATGGCAACCCAGGCTGGCCTCAGAGTTGCGCTTGTCACTCGGTTGGGTGGACGGGTGTGACGTAACCGCTTTTTTTACCGGAGTTTAGCAGGTGCCGTGTCCAACATAGGCTACAACTACACTCTCACACATTATGGTTCGTATCCATGCAATGGAATAGCACTTCAGATATGCTGAAAGGCATAATCGTCATAAAGACAAATGGAATTAAGACATGGAGTATTCCTATTTTAGTCGCATTATTGAAGTGCAGATATGTAAATGCCATAATCAAACTATTAACACCGTGAAAGACTTTTAGCCGCATTTTGCGACAGGACCTACACACCTAGCGAGTCAGTAAAGCACCACAGATGCACACATTTCTAAGCGCGTAAACAATAAAGTAAACACTTACTGAATGAACACCTGGAAACTCATCGTCACATCATCACGGAACACAGGTTTATACGGTCTGGGAAATTATTTTTTTTTCTTTTTATTCTGCGTGCGGTATCAAACTCCATTAAAACAACTCTCCTATCAGTCCTTCATATTCGCATGATCGCAACCAGTAGCTCAGAGTGAGTCACAGGGCCTGAATGAAATCTTGCTAAATGAAAGTGAAACTCATTTATTAAATTAAAAATGAAATACACAAAATTACATATATTTGATTCAGTGTGTGGAAATAAGTTTGATATATCATGTGAAATTGTACAGGGGAGAAGCCAGTCGGTAGAGTTTAAACTTTATATTTAGCAGTGTTTGCATGTCCTGTATGACATAGAATTCATTTAAATAGAAATAAAATACCATTCATTAATGTTAAAAAACACCTAAATTGTTTTGTATTTTGTGATTTTTTTTCTAGCTGAATAAAAATCTATTTTCCATTCATATATTAGCAAATATTTAGCTAATATTAAAAATTATATATAAAAAGATTTTTCCACTCACATAGGCTATTAGCAAAATATTTAGCAGTGTTTGCATGTCCATTACTGCGTATAATTCATTAAAATAGAAGTAAAATAACATTCATTACAAGTTGATTTAAAGAAAGCATCCAAGTAGTTTTGCGATTTGGGTTTTTTTCCCAGTTGAATAAAAGACTATTTTCCATTCATATATTTCATCATTGAGGATTTCTTAAAAATAGTGTAAAAATCTTGTATCTCGTCTCATTCTCGTGAACCCAATCTCGTATCTCGTCTTGTGGAGTAGGCATCTCGTCACACCCCTAGCATTCAGCAGTTAGTGAATTATAATAGAGCAAACCTTTCTATAAATCACAGTAGTGCTGTGCGTTATTTAACTGTTTAAAGTTACATGCTGACTGACTGACAGGTCTGCACGGTGCGTGAGGCCAGCAAACACGACATAAGTTTCAGTTATGATGAACAGTTTGCATAATTATACTTTATTTGTAGATAAGGGGCTATGGTTCTGCATACAATTACTATTATCTTGCTGGAGTTTATGGCCATTTTACTTTACATCAGAACGCATCAATGCCGTTCTGTAGGTCGAAGAGACATTCATAAATACTTCTAGCAAATCTAATAAATGTGGGAGACATACTCATTACATAAACGCACTAAGGCGCACTTCAGCAGCGTTTATTTGAGAGTGCAGAAGAAAATCTGCGCTTGAGCAGAGCATATTTGAGGGCGTGCAAGAAGTTGTACATGAACAGAGGAAATTGGTGCGCAATCAAAGAGATTCACATGCTCATATTACATGAATGCGATTTCGACTTGTAATACTGTGCTCACAACATTTGTCATTGAAATAACGCCATAGGAAGTTGGAAGATCTGTGTAAAGGCCTGCCACCACAGCTGAGAAAAAAAACCCTGGAAGGAAACACTGAGGGTCTCATTTAAACATGCTATGGTTTAAAATATTCTAAGGACAACTGTGTATAAATCTACACTAAACAAAGGGAGGAATTTCAAAAGAAATCTTTCTTTGTACATTTCTGCTTAAATACATGATTTATGGTGTAACATTCAAAAACATCCATGATGGCTGTGATAAAATGTGGTCTTACCTCTGTGGTACTGGCCCCTTTTTTCCTTTTCTCTCCTTCATTAGGAGTTAATTTAATTGGTGCCTTGTGTCCTGGAACTCCAGGTATTAAAACTTTGCTTTTCTGATTAACAACTGGTGTCTTCACCTAGAGGAAAATGTCAGAATAAATGCAGTAAATCAATTAATCATTCTTAAGTAACGGCATGCTAGTGATGCAGAAGATACAGGTTGCAGACGAATAATATATCCATTGTGAACATCAATATTTGAGGTGCTCATTTTGACTAAAGAAAAGCATACTTTTATCTTTCTTTGAATCCCAAAAAAGAGATGTCACAGATATATTAAGTAGCAGGAACTTTATAATATTACAATAACGTTTCTTAAGATGCAAAGCAGAACATAAGACTGATCCTGCTTTTTTATATATAGTGTATATTTGAGATGTTGTAAGTGGTTAAATATGATTAAAGAACAATATAGCAGGGTAGTTCCATAACTTGTAAAAAAAAAAAAAAACAGCATGTATAATAATTATGCAAAACAAAACAAAAAACACGCTGTTTTATGTCATTTTTATTGTTTTTAAATGTATGCTGAGTCAATAATGATGTCAAGATTTAATCATTCAAAAGGTAAAATATACACTAAAAGCATACATGCAAGACTTACCTTGGAGACTGTTGTGTCTACAGAGAGAGAAAGTGTAGCGTGTACATCTCGATTCAAGCATGTGTGCCTTTCTGATGTGTTAAAAGGCTGGTGGAAGAAACACAATGTTAGTACAGCCGACCAATTAAATAACCTACTGAAATCAAACATGAGTCTCTGCTGTACTCACTGTTTTCTCCATGACGGGCTGCAGGTGATGTCCATACGCAAGCATCAGGTTCTGTTTGTCTGCACACAGAGCAGCTGCCAGCAGAGGCACAGGCACTGGAGACTCTCCCTTCATAGTGGACACCTGTAGGGAACACGCTGGAGACAGTGGCTTCTTACACTGCCTGTGGGAGACACATATCAACATCAGATTGAGTAAATTCTGTTTTAAAGACTTAAAATATTTACACGGCTTTATTTAAAAGTAAGGACAGAGTTACCCATTCAAAAAGTGCTCAAAAAGATGAAGCTGCCCATCCTTACACACTACTGCTAATCGCACAGCCTGAAAAACACACAGAGGGGTGTCAAAAATCATATGCACATAACTGTAAACTCAGACTAGAGGGCTAACGATTCAAAGAAATGCTAAAAAGATCCTAACCTCATCTTTGCTGTTAGATGTCTGAAGGTCTATGTGTTGGGGTTCATCTGTCAGAGTAAAAGACACCACAGAGTTCTTGTCTTTGCCATCGGACCGTACCTGCCTGAGGAGCACAAAGGCAACCAATCAAAAAACATCAGTTTTTAGATCCTCACAATTCCATAAATCAAAAGGCTTGTACAAACCAGGACCATTTTCGCTTATGCTTAACATGAGCAGACATTTTTCAGCATTCACACACAAGAGATTTTCACCGGGGGTGATCATACTGTGCAAAAATTCTTCCTGACGTTAGATGGTGCTTAAAAGACACGAAAGAAAATTATGTAAAATGAAACACCATCAAATCCTATTTGATCTGCAACTTTACTCCATAACTCCCTCCTGTTGCTATTTTTGTAGCTGTTGTTACGTTTATCATAACACCTAATAAAAACAAGCAGCTCTGTGTTCATCTTCCCTTGATGCATCTTTTTTTATCCTTAGAAAGGTGTGCTCACACAGACCAGTGCCACCAAGTTGTTTGTACTGCATGCTCACTGTGTGCCAGACTTTCTTTAGTTTCAAGACTTTAAATTGCAAATATAAATGAGAGAGGAATCATCCTGGCGTGCACAGACCAGGTTTTCTGCAGATATCATAATGTCAAATTTAAGACTTATACAAAATCACAAAATTAGTGGTAAAATAAATGTATTCAAATTGAACAGTACTAAAGACAGGTTAAATCCACAATTGAACTACAGAAAAAAAAAAAAAAAACATCTTAAAGTCTAATAATTTTGACCTTAAAATGGTTTTAAAAAAATTTAAAACTGCTTTTATTCTAGCTGAAATAAAATAAGACTTTCTCCAGAAGAACAATTATTATCAGACATACTGTAATATTTCCTTGTTCTGTTAAACATCATTTGGAAAATATTTTTAAAAAGAAAGAAAATTTCAAAGGGGGGCTAATAATTCTGACTTCAACTGTATCAAAGTACATAATCGGACAAAGACAGCCGAAATCATGTCGCGCAAACACATCGATGATGTCACATTCACCACGCGCACTGCATGTTGGTCTCATGTGTAGTTGTAATACCACAAATTACAATTGGACTAGTGAAAAAGAACAACACCAAGAAAACCAAGCAACAGCAACAAAAAATAATTTAAATGAGCATTAGACGTAGCATTACACAGACATCGGAAAATTAAGACCTGAGCAAAAATATTTAAGACCTAGAACAGCGAATTTAGGACTTTAAGGCCTTAAATTTCGATTTTTAAATTTTAGACTTTAAGACTTTAAGACACAGCGGAAACCCTGACAGACCTCTAGAGTATAACAATACTGACAATACCATGAACCAGCTTTCTTTTGGACAGAAATATGTGGTTTAATAATTGCCAACAAGCCGATTTTAATTGAGGTTGACTTGTTTTTTTTAAGGGTCACTTATGGTCTAATGTAGAACGAACCAACTATTCAGTTTGAGCCTACTTTGAATCACCATTTTGACAAGTTTCTTAATTCATCCACTGGATTAGAATAACAGACTAAGTACAGAACGTTATAATCAGTGATTCTGTCTATACTAGAAGTAGCATTGTGTGATAACAAAAATGCAGTGGTAAAATTAAGTCCCAATTTTCTCCTAGAACTCCAACTTTTTTGGACAAAGGAAAAGTAGATTTGAAACAATACCCAACAACCATCCTGTGCAGTGCACATACAGTGGTAAGATCACAAAAAAGCCATGGCACTCTGAGGTAGGAGTGAACTAAAGAGGAAATAATGTAGAAGAGGGCATTTTGTAGCATTAATTTAAGTCGCCTATGATGCAAAAACAACTTTTGGAAGCGGTTTGGACAGAACTGTGTGTAGGTATAGTGTGTCTTCAGTCATATAGGAGTGATATAAACAAGTTTTTTTTATTATTTATTGACATTAAAACCCCAGCGATTTTGATGCCTACTACAATGTGACATAGGAGTGCAGGTTTCCCCACCCAATTGACAGGCGCTTATAAACATGTCTCCAAAGTAATGCGTATAAACGTCCACAGAACAGGATTCGCAAAAAAACTAGTATTAAAAGATCTGTTCCAACTCTCCAAGATCAGCTTCACATCAAGCATGAGTTTTAAATTTCAAATGTTTTAAAAACGATGCATGTTTGTAATTAAGACAGTAAAATTGCTATATAATTCATAACTGCTGGAACCACCACAGCCGCTTAGTGTTAGTACAACTACATATGAGAATACTTCAATCATACAACAGTGGTCCCAGTTTTTGGATCTTAAATCAGGTTTATTTTATAAGGTAGCATCATGGACTTCCATAAAGCAGCGTATATTAACTTGTATAAACTTCACAACATATATATCAACTTGCTTGCTATTTTGACTCATAAATTGGATCTGTGCTTTATCCATGTCTGTCTCTGACTACGTTTACACGGACACCAATAATTTGATTTTAATGGGATCAAAACAATACTCTGATTAAGAGTCTATAATGTAAACAGCGATTTGATTAATTTAATCAAATTAAGGTCATAATCAAACTAAAGAGAGATCTAATTAAGACATGTGGAGTATGCAGATTTTAGTCGCATTATTGAAGTGCAGTACATACATGTAAACACCTTAATCGAACTATTACGGTCATGTAGGATTTTAAGCCGCTTTTTGCGACAGGGTAGTCCACACACACCCTACAGAGTCAGTGCAGACCACAGATACCTGTATTGTGAAATGCAGAGGTTTTTTTTCTTCCATTCAGCATGCGGTATGAACTTTCATTAAAACAACTCTTCCAGCAGTTCATAGTTGCATCCAATATCTCGTTTGTCACGGTGGGTTTACATGAAATATTTGGAAATGAAAGTGCCAAACTGCAGTTAAAGTTGACAAATTAAAAATGAAACACCCAAAATTACATGAAACTCCGGAGGAAATGCGGATAGCGCGGTGACGCAATGATGTTAATCGAATTATGAGCTATAACATGTAAAATGCGATCATGAAAGTAACACTCAAAAAGCAACTCATGTAAACACCTTAGCCTTACTATTCTCTTAATTAGATTAAAGCAAATAATTTGATTACTGATGTCCATGTAAACATAGTTACTGACTGATTAGCCTATTTTAGTCAGCATTTTTTGTTTTAAACTTAATTTCTGTAGTATTTGTCATTACGTTAAAATAACCTACTGTAGCTTCAAAACATTATTAGCCAAAGCTAATCACCTCAAATGGCCACACTATACATCAACCATAAAAAATAACTACTGTTTTATAGTTTTGCACAAAATGTTAAATAAAGCTATAACATACCACACACTCAGGAGTCTGTCATGTACGGCTCCTGAAAGGAAATACATCCCATTGCTGTCTGGAGGTCGTGTTGTGGCAAAGCATAGAGTCGTGACCATGGTAGAGTGACCTGTGAATTTCTGCAGATTGGGAAGATTGATTATTAAATCTGAAGCTTTTGTTGTGATTAATTTGTGACTGTCAGTGTGACAAGAGCTCAGTCTCACCCTGTACACTTCCTTAGTCTCCAGGTCCCACATCTTGATGGTCATTCCTGCAGAGAGCAGCATCTTTCCATCTGGACTTATACACAGGCTGCTGATAGCAGATCTGTCTGCCTTCCACTTGCTAAACACAGAACATGTACAGTTAACCCTTGCGTGCTGTTGTCCAACCACTCAGAGGTGATTTTTAAGTCTTAATTTGGCCACAACATTCTCTGAGTTACAGCAAATGGAATGATTTTTAGTGACAAACCTTATTTTGACACATATTTTGGGAAATTGCTTGGTTCAAAACCTCAACAATACACTATTTTACTAGCCTTTTGTTTTAGTTAGTGGCTGTTTTTGCCCCATTGACTTTTATTTTGACATTTCTGATTGAAAAGACACCATTTTATTATGTATTCTTGATTGTTGGTGGTTTTCGCTGTTGGAAGGGGGTCAAATTTGTTATTATTGCTGTTGATCATCAGTTGCAGAGAAAAAAAAAAACTTAGGCCCAATTCCAATTCTGTTTTTTTACCCCTACCCCTTGAAACAGTGTGAAGACGAAGGGCTTCAAATTTACCCCTAGGAAATGGGGCGTCACTACAACACCCGCACACGTCATCATATGCAGTCACGATTTCTTGCTTCATATGAGATTGATGATGGCCACTGCTATAGTTATTGTAGTTGCGTTATTTTTTGGTATATCTTTAGGAAATCACAGAAGGCAACGATATAATTATAAAATGTGACAATAAGCTCACAACTGTACTGTGCATTTACACTGTGGCCATATTTATCAACGTAAACAAGCAAACTACATTAACATTATACCAGACACTGTAAAAAAGATCATTTCCAGCCACTAGACTTTTCTGACAGGGTATTCGAGTGTCATTGAGTGACAGATGTGGAAGTATGTTGTGGCACTACTATACAGGAGTTATTATTATGGATTACAGACAGTGATTTTTTATAATTTTTTTAAAGCATGACCGTAACACAAACGCTGTTATGAATGTATTAAAACATCATTGTTTGTTGTAAAAATTCTTAATGCAAAAAAACAAAACAAAAAAAAAACTTAAAATTGCATCTAACTCGCGTGTGCAGCCATGTTGCCATTGTAGCTGGTGAATTCTGGGAAATTGTCATACTACTAAGTTTCTTGTTTCTTTGCATTCAAAAAATGTTATTACAACATCCTTCAATAGGGCAAAAACAGCCACTAACATAATGAAAGGGTATTAATCTAAACAATACACAAGGGGTAAACAACACAAATAAAGCAAGAAACCCACACTGGTCAAACATCAAACACTTACCAGCGAACTTTTCCTGTTTTCAAGTCCCACTCGGCTATATGGGTGTCATCTGAACCGCTGTATAACACAGAGTCTTCTGGATGCCACTGGACACTGTTCACAGGCCCACTGTGTCCTCCATCCTGATAGAGTAAAACATTTTTACCATCCATTAACTACTTTGTCGCTTGGGTTATTAAACACCAATGGAAGAATCTTGTTATTAAGCAATTTGATTATCTCTTTTGCAAACAAATCAAAGTAAAACCCTTTAATCTTTGAGCTGTGTCTGACAAATACCAAAACAACGAATGGTCATGAATTCTCACCAATGTACAATGCAGGTCTCCCTTCAGTGTGCTGTAGATGAGGATAGAGCCAGCAGCAGTGCCCAGTGCCAACAGATCTGACTGCTCAGCTGATGAAGCTGCATCGCATTTCCTCCTCTTCCTCTGGGGCACATCCTAAAACACAAGAAAACATTATGATTAAAACACAATTTATTCTATTACAGTTCCACACAAATTTTTCTTATTATAAATTATTACACATCAGTTTTTTAATTTTCAATAAGACAATTTTAATTCATATCACCTAAGAAGAGACTTATAAATACTTGCTAGTATCTATTTTATTTCAACAAGTGTTTTTAATTGCACTAGTAATTTTACATTACAGAAAACAACAAAAAACAAACACTGATATTGGTAACAAATCTTTGGCATTGACTTCTGGAATCTGTACTTTAACAGTTGTACTTTTTGACAGTCCTGTTCTGCATATACTTTGTATTTAAAGTTCATTTTAAATACATTTACAGTATTTTAATACTTGAAATTAAAATAATATGGTGATAACTTGGCATTATCCCGAACCCATCCTTAGAGCCTTAACCCATATGGTAATAAACAGGCAGCTGTGAAAAATAAATAAGGGACAACCTCAGAGGTGTTATTTTTAACATGGATTTCATATTAGTAAATACATTGAGCAAAATGTTTGATTGAATTTTATAAACTAGTTTTGTAAAATTAATGTTAGGCATACATGAAAAACATACTTTTTTCCTGAATATCTATAGTCAGAAGACTGAATAGATTTAACTGACATAAACATGATGCAGAATACATTTTAGTGAGCTATTGTCTGCAAATGAGTGATCTAATTGATAATATTCCGGTTTGAAGTTTGTCAATATTTCCTAAGTTGTACATGGCACAGTGTTTTCCAGGGTATGTACAGTGCAATTGCGCACACTGTAAAATAAAGAGAAGCCATTTCAACCCCTCATAACATCTAGTCACTACTACTAATATGGAAAAATAGGAAATTTATACGTAAATACTTGATTTCTACAAGAAACATTTGCTGTCTGTAACTAGTCACAGCGCAATAGTTACTTGTCAAAGCTGATCATTGTCAATTTCTCCATAAGTAACTAGAATTAACCAATATCTTCATCGTACTAAAGAGGTTAGACACTGATCATTGATTTATCAAACAGCAACAAGTGAAAGTTCACGAAATAGTGTTGACCACCGCCATGTGACCATTCGTTTTTTCACTCAAATCACCCTAAATAAACGCGGATTACTGAAACAACATAAACACATGAAACACGAACACACGCGATGACATGATTATTTGTTACAAAACAACTTACACAAAATCATCACTTTTGTCAGTATCAACTTATTCGATCAATGTGATTAGCCACAGACACTCAACAGAAGACTAAAACTAAGTGTAGGGGTCCTAAAGGGGTAAGTAAACGACCTTCTGGCATCAGCGTAGAGGTTTTTAAATGTTTTGTTTGATTTGGTGCAGGTCGAGCGGAGCTCGCGGCCTGTTTCTGAACATGTGCCACACTCAACATGTGCGCAGCGCACTGCACGAGCGCAGTTATAATACACGCATAACAGACATTCCTAAATTACCCCAGTTCAGTTTTATGATCGCATTCATGAAAAACACACAGTAAAAAGAGCTGAAGATACAGCAACGGTGCAATGTGTTATAACAGGCCTCATACCCTGACTGCCCCCCGAATGCTGTGCTAACGTTACCTGAACTGCTCGGCACGGACCCCATGTCACACATGTACAGGCTGCGCTCAGATGCGCGGAAGGCACGTATTCCTGTTGTAGAGTTTTGCTCTCGGTATTCCAAATTCGCAGTCTCCCGTCTTGCGCGCAAAGAGCCAGAAACTGTTGTGATTTAGGGCTGAAAGCGCAGGGTAACGCAGCTCGGCCTCCGTCCGCCGCCATCTTACCGTTCCGCGTGCGTCCGTCTGCACGGGAAACACGTGTGAGCGAACGAGAGAATTGGAAAGCGCGCATGCGCAGCTGCTCTGGCGCTGCGAAAAAGCTAATTGGTCCCGCTGGGTTGTGTGGGCGTGACAATGCTGACATTAACCAATCACTAACGGGTGCGGAAGTATTGTCAAGTTTTTTTGTAATTCTAGCGGAATTTTAAAAGTTAACACTATATTTGGGAGATCTCATAAAAAATACAGGATTTCTTGGCTGTCTATAACTGGAATTAAGGCGTTTTAGTATTTAGAGCAATATGTAAATTAATCTCATTTTAAAATGTTATTGTCATGTCATTATATGTATCTGTTATATGTATGAAATAAATTAAAACAAGAAAAAACATTTCCTTACATTTACTGGAAACGTTCTTATTTATTTGGCACCTGTAATAATAGTAATTTTTTGTGTATGATGTTATGAATGATCGTTATGAACATTGGAGTTTTGGAAAAATAAGTGCACATTTTCATCACTGTTTATGTTATAAACATTATTTGATAAAATATCATAAAGCCAAATTAACGTCCATTAAATATTGTTTACCTTTGCTCTCCCATTACTGTAACCCCTAAAACGTTCGATTTTGCTGAAGAAAAATATGAAGCATTGTACTTCGCAATCATACATATTTTTATATAATATACTATATTATGTAGGAAAATAATGCTCTCGATCTAATCATAATTCTTACAAATAGTTTTTGACTCTTTTTCAGACATATATTTATCAAAAGAAATATTAATTCTGGAAAAAAACTCATCATGAAGTCTGCCGGTGAGCAGCTGTATTGCATCTGTCAGTGACGTCCGTTCCATCATGGCGGCTCCCTGTAAGAATCATGCTTTTACTCATGGATTGTTTTTCATCTAACATAACAGAGCTGCCGCGTACACCAGTAACCAACAAATAAATAACTGTATAACGAACTACTTGTGTATTAAAACGGGTCGTTTGAAATTATTTCTGCAGAGCAAATCTATTTGACTTTGTATCGGTAAAGGTATAACGTCCGGAGCCTCGAAGTTCATGCTCAACACCATGACGCCTCCTTTTTACTTAGTTCTCTCCTTCATGTCTCGTAAATTTGCCAGAGTCTCTGGACACAACATATTTCGGGTTAAACCTTCTGTCTGTGGCCGGAGGAGCTTCAGCACGGACCCGAAAGACACCGACAGGGATGTTTCAGAAGCAGCTCCTGCGCCCGCTTCCCCTCAGTTCTCCAGGACAGCTCTGTTTGGGAGACGCAGACCTCTGTCCCCGCTGGAGAGGGTCAGCCAGCTGCTACCCCAGGACAGCCTGAGCCCTGAGGTCTGGGGTCTGCGGGACACCAGAATCACCGAGAAGGAACCAAGCAGTCCAAGTCTGGAGAAGGAGAGAGAAGAAACTCAAACTCTTCATCATCATCATCCTCCTCATCATGTGTGTGTTCCTGGAGAAAGGCTGATGTGTTTCGGAGAGACTCTGATGGCCGAGTTCAGACGTAAGAGAGATGTGGAGTTTCGGAAGATGTTCGAGCTGAAGGAGGGACAGAAGCTCTACAGTAATTGGGGATCAGTGGCTCATGAGGACATGGAGGGTCGTCCAGCGGGAAGCGTCATCCGCACTTCAAAGGGAATCCCGTTCGTCATTCGGCGAGTCAGTCTGGAGGAGTTCGTGCTCTTCATGAAGAGAGGACCAGCTATTGCTTACCCCAAAGTAAGATATGAACATCACAAACAGCAGTCAGTCAACTGTCCCTGTAACACATTTTTTGCTTTTTAAAAACTTTATATTGATCAAAGAATCATTAATTATACGAAAAATGTATCCACAAAAATATGAAGCTAAGCTAATTTATTTTCAATATTTTTTTTGTTTTGTTTTTTTGCGTGGAAAAACAAGTTAAATATTAAGATAGGTAAACATGAATATATTTTGGTTTATTGTTAATCCCATCTCGTAATCTCTCGGTCATTAACTCAATTAACAAAACAAGAAAAATAAATTTCAGGTGAGTCAGATGGCGGAGAAAAAGAGGATGTTAAGCAGTTTCCGGGTGTTAAAAAAAGAATGTCTTACTGTCTGATAAGCTAAACAAGTTTATTTTAACAAGAAATACATTAATAATGAGTTCATATATAATTAGTTACAATAAAGCAGCAAATAATTTCTCAGTAAATCAGAATCTAATCATGAATAAATCACAAGAGGCTTGATTTGAAGTACAGAACTGAATTACATAAATTATATTTACACAGAAAAAATATATTTTTAAAGAATATTTTGTCTCAGAAACACCATTTTAATTATATTTTTATAAAATAAGTGTAGCCTTATTGTTGAGCAGAAATCACCTCTATCAAAAACATTATAATAACTAAAATATATATATTCAGTAAGATATTTTAATTAATGCTTTCATTAATTCATTTATGCAATTTAATTTCAGTTCATCAGATAATATTGAGTATAAAATTATTTCCCAAGACTAATGTGAGACTGAAGATTAATGATGCCAAAAATGTAAATGCCATAATAATAAATCAACTTTTAAAACAAACAAAACTAAAATATAATTAAAATATTCTTGTATTATTGATGCTGTAACTCGAATAAATGCAGCTTTTATATGACCAAATGTTTGAATTGTAACGTATGTATGCATTCAATGTGTATGGAAATATATTATGTTTTATGCCAGAAGTCTAAAAAGAACAATGTCCACTTCTCTGCAGGATGCCAGTGCTATGTTGACCATGATGGATGTGACTGAAGGAGATTGTGTCCTGGAATGTGGCTCTGGATCTGGTGCCATGAGCCTCTTCTTGTCCAGGGCAGGTCTGTTATTCTTCCTCCTCCTTCTAGGTGTTCATTAACTGCAATAATAATGATGAGTCACTTGATAATGAGGTCATATCTGATACTGTCTTGCAGAGGAATGTATTTCCAAACTGATGCATATATTGTTTGTTTCATCAGTGGGTTATAAAGGAAGTGTTTTGAGTGTAGAGATAAGAGAGGATCATCATAAACGTTCAGTGTTAAACTATCAGCGCTGGCTGAACACATGGCGTCGCCGGCGAGGACAGGAATGGCCTGATAATGTCCACTTTCATCATGGAGATCTCATATCTGCTGGCCCTCTTCTGGCTGGACAGGGTTTGAACTCAGTAAGGATCCACACCCCAAGATGTGTTTGCATTTTCATTATTATATCAGAATTAATTGCTGTTTAAATAAGAAATACTCTGTGTACATGTGTTTTAGGTTGCTTTGGATATGATCAATCCACATTTGGCTTTACCTGTAGTGGTTCCTCACCTTTATCCTGGATCTGTGTGTGCAGTTTATCAAGCAAAGTAAGACAAAATTCTGCACATTCACAAAACAATGTAAACATACAGACATTATATATATATATATATATATATATATATATATATAGGAGCAATATCACACGAGTAGCAGTGCGATGTGGCTGTACTGTATATCTGCACTGGTGGGAGGCATGCGTTAGCCACAGGCCGAGTGCCTTAGTGTCCCACCAGTAACAATATACAGCCATAATCGCACTGCTACAAGTGTGATATTACATTTATACAACAGATTGACGGCATAATCGCGTACATAAAAAAGAAAATCAACTACTAACTACTTTCTTTAGCGACTTTCCTGCTTAATGTCTAAAGTGATGTCAAAACAGGTCATTTTTGCTCACATTTTAAGATTATGTGGCTAAACGGCATGCAATGCCATCAATCTACAGATTTTCCAATATTTCTCTGTTGTAATCAGGAGATCAAAATTAACCCAAAAAATAGCAAAGCAAACACTCCCAGTTTCTGTGGCATAAATACAGCATCACACAATACAAAAAAACGAGATTGACTTGTCACTTACCTGATGTAAAATGATTTGTTCATCTGTAGTTTTAAACTTATGCAGAGAAAATGCTGCTTTTCTGACCTTAGGACTTATGTGGTCTCTGTCACCATCTTGTGGTGGAACGTCAACCGTCACTTTCTTTGGACTGCTCAGTATGACAGTCTTGGTTTGTGTGTGCTGAAAAGTGTGTGAGTCTGCTGGACTGCAGCTGGATATTAATGGGACAGGCTGATGGCGGCAGATGCCCTGAATCTGATGCTCCGAAATTATAAATATTGTAAAGTAGGCTCTGTCCTTATAAATAAACTGCATAGTTGCAATTTAAAATACATTCTCGACTAAAAAAAAAAAGTCTCAAAAAAGATTGTTGTCCAACAGCTGCAATATTTGTCAAACTGTTAAGTGCCCTTTGCTTGTCACTGTATGTGGGCGGAGTAATACACAAGGGTGAAGGGGTGGTACAAGTGCTGTTATTTGCAGCAAATTGACGGCTATCAGCCAATCAGATTCAAGAACCAGACAGTACTGTAGAGTGTGTTTTTATGCGTGTGTGTGTGTGTATGTACGATTGGCTGAATGCTGTGCGTTATTCTGCCAGTAACAGCACTCATACAGCCTCTTCATGCCTATTTTATAGTATTTGTAATTTATTATATATACAAAAAAATGTATGTATGCATGCAGTGTGCTCATTTGTAATATATTGTCCTAACAGTTTTGTGGAAACCATACTTCTGATTAGAAAGTTTATTTGATATATTTTTTTACATTAGCATGTAACAGCATAAAAACTTTTACTGTCACTTTGGATCAACTCAATCCATAATTTTCAAATAGAAGTATTAAACTCTTACTAACCTCAAACCTATAAGTCAGCATTTATTTAAGACAGAAATGTTTTTTTCTTGATGTTTATTGTACATTTTTACTGTTACGTTTGATCAAATTAGTGTATACCAACTGAACAAGATCACATATCTCTCCTTTTAAAATGTACACTTTGAACAGCGGTGTGTGTATATATAAATAAAACATGCCGTTCTGCTTTTTTTTTCCCCACAGTATCACACAGGTCATTGATCTGATGGAAGCTCTGCGATGCTCTGCGCTTCCTCTGGTTTGTGAATGCATTACTGAGGTTCAGCACAGGGATTGGCTTGTTGCCCCGTCAATCAAAAAAGATGGAACATTTCATAAGCGAAAAGCTCCATATGAAAATGGTGATCAGGATGAATCAAGTGTAGAAACAGCAGGTGAATTTTTATAATGTTTATAATGGTTACATGAGTTTAACCTCATAAATTTATCACAAATTCTTAAACATCAGCCAAAATCATTCGTTTAAAAAACACACACTAACCTGTCTGTGTTGTAGGGGTTTTGAATAGTCAAGATGCAGTGCCGTTTGGAGATGTCCTTTACATTGCACGTCCTCATCCTGAGCAGGCTGGTCATTCAGGTGAGTTACAGCTATTTAATCGTATAATCAGATATGCATGTTTAAAATAAATGACATTTAGTATGTGATTGCTGCATGACTATATTTTTGAGCTATCTAATCAGATGTTTTTCTGTTTCAGCTTTCCTTGTGAAATTACGAAAGGTCTTGAAATAGGTGTTTCACATGTCTAATATGTTCACGATGACAACAAAAAGCTACTGTATCTTGTCTACATTAACAAATTTAGCAAAAGATGTTTTGTACATTTTTTCATTCTTGTATTTATGCCAAAGAATCTTAATTTCTGTTGATGGAATAAATTATCAGTGTTTATTCATATTATCAGCCAAATGTTATACTTATTTCATTAATGTTTTAACACCCAAACATTTCATTCCCACTTTCGTCCAAGTCCTGGACAATAACAAAGTGCATACTAGAGAAATACATTGTACAATAATAAGAAATTAATAGCGGTAAGGATTATGATACAGTGCATGTACAAACCTTCACACAGTGAGAGGATTGATTGACATTCTTTAGATCTAATATGAACAATGCATATTGTCATTTTGAGAGCCAACAGAGCATACAGTATATGATCTGCCTGATGATGATGGAGCTACTCCTCATTGATCCAGTCCATCGAGTGATCATGACACATTTCGCTGACCACATCACTTCCTGTAAATCCATAAAAGAAAAGCCAATGGTAAATATTTGTACAGAGTGACTAGCACAGATCAGGACAAATATGTTAGCTGTGGTGGTCAAGATAAAGGTACTGTATGCTGCTATTATGAAATCAGTGGTGTTTATACATGTTAAGAAGCTTTTTGGTCGATTGGATCAAAAGAAGAGAGATTTTTCCTGATTTCTTTTAACTCTTTAACTTTTACTCTAAGGGTTTGTAGTGTGTATTGTCATTTACATTTTTTTACGTTCAAACCAAACTCAAACTAAATCATTTAACATGGTGAATTTTAACTACACTACAAAATCAATCTGGTGTAATGTTTTTTCGACTAGCTCTGCAAGTTCAAATATTTCAAAACCTGTTTACACCTGTAATTAGTTTTTTACTTGTGATTGGTTTGACAAAAAAATGCATCTCAATTAGGGCTGCACAATATATTATTGGAGCATCAACATCACAACGAGTGAATCTGCAGTACTCACAACATAGGATATGTAATGCCAAATATTGTGATTTGTAGAGTCTTTGCAAAGATAGAGTTCAAAAGAGTTAAAGATTTTAATTTGGATGTGTTTTTAAAGGCCTGTGACTAAGATTTTAGTGAATTTAAACAATTTGGGTACAATCAATTATAAATTTTGTAGCTTTAACAAAGATTAAGGCTTTGCAAGTAAAGTTTTGCGTTGACCTTTTTTTTGTGTCTACGGTTCATACACATATCGTTTTAAAAAAATGTCTGCTCCCACATGGAAATGGGAAAACTGTGATAAACCACTGTAATACAGTGTATGTGGCACTATTAGAAAAAATACATAGACAGAGCCTTAGGGTACACTAAAATCAGGAGCATGCGCATGAAGTCCTTTTCAGAATGCTTAGTATTGACATAAACACAAGATTATGGCAAATGCATGCATATCTAAAAATATCTGACACGTGTAACTGTTACAGCATCTATGCTGGTGGTCTAGTCGATGACATTACCACGTTTGTTGTAATAAAGCTAATAAACTTAGTAGTGCCTGCAACACAGACACAGCTCTGTAATCCACCATGGTTGTTACTGCTTACATGTAGGATTCTTCCTTCTGGTAACAGGGTCTGGTGATGGTCTCATTTCCAAAAGGTTGGGCTTTGCCGATCTACAAAGCTACGTAACAATTTGAGATTTTTCCACTCTATTACCTGTAATCTTTTATCCAAAAAGTTAGTTTGAGGGCACCGACAATTGTGGTGTTGTGCTAATGAAACAGCAAAACAATATTAAAGCGTTGCAGATTGACCTAAATACATTGCTGTGGGAACAGGGCCTAATTGTATTTAATTATTTATACAATGATTATCCAGGTTATCTAGTGTTATTTTACATTTGATTATTGAATTTCCATACTGCAATACTGTCAAGACACTCTAGAAAACCACAAAGAACTATTTATTGCCTTTGTATCTTTGATATATGATCATTTATGATTGTAATTTGTTTATTTTTATTTTACTCCTCAACAACCCCCCCACCCCCCCCAATCAATGTGGAATTATGATTTTTTTTTTCCAACTAGAGCAATTTTAATCATCTTGTGAATTTATATTAATATCACAAAATATATCACAGGAAAAGAAAATGGCAGTGTACGTTTTTCCCCCCAATATTTTGCAGCCCTAATGTCAATAGATGTAAAGAAGACCAGCAGTGCTGCTGTACCACCACTAGAGGGCGCCACACACTCATTCACCTGTGGTAGGCTTGTACTTGCAGGTGCGCTGGGGTTTGGTCGTCTTGCTGGCTTTGTGTGAAGCTTTTCTCTCCAGGGGTGCAGATGAAGAGCGGAGTCCAGTGGAGGATGGCCGAGGCACAGGAAGGGCAGATGTTTTGGCACATAGAAAGCAAGGCTCTGGAGAACCCGCGGGTCCACGAGGAACGAGGATCTCTTCACGGTTTTGCTGGAGTCTCTGAGCTCCACTGTGATGCTCTGCACGCTCGCGCTGCCAGATGAAGTGAGACGGCACAATAGCCATCACCTGCAACCATGCATAAAGCACACAATGATGGAGAGCTATTTTTGAATCTTCTAACATGTTTTACTATGCATGTTAAAGAGCCTCATACCTCCTCACAGCATCGTCTGCTGACAGCAGCTCTGTACTCAATACGTGCCCACAGTTGGTCTCTTTGCTTCAGGAATCGTGGGAAATGTTTCCTCCAGCTCTTTCCCAAAGCCCAGGGGAAGATCTCATATTTGGTCTCCTCCTCATCCTCTTCCATAGTGTTTGCCAGATAGCTAGAGTATGAAAAATTGAGCACTTGGACTCTTGGAATTAAGTCTGTTTTCATAAATAGGACGGCTCCTCTTATAATAATATATGGCAGTTCTGTTGAAGAACCTTAAACCCTCTAAGCCCAGCTACAATTCTACACATTGTATATGCAAATATATAAAATAAAATACATAAGATGATTAAAATAAAATAAAAATAATGTTGGGTATAGATTGAAAAGTTTGTTTTTACATATGTGTGCATATTATACATATTATTTACATATAATAAATCCACTTGCATACAACAAAACTGCACAAAAATATATATTTACACGGATATTTAAATGTATATAGAATTTGTATCATAAATATGTATATTTTATATCTAAATACAAACAGATATTTTCTTAAATATAATCATGTATGTTTTTGTATATTTACACATACATAATTATACACAATACAGTAGAAAACTGTATTTTGGATGCAATTAATCTTTGCCCAGAACTACATAAAAAAATTATTAAAAAGTAAATTTATTAAAACATCACTCATATTTTATTTGTGTGTTTGACCCAATTTAATGGTAAATTTTCTGGAAACCGCAGCTACCATTTTTTATTTTTAAAAGTGTAGAAAACGTCCACTAATGAGGGTCTTCCAGTCTTCAGGTGTCACAGACCTCTAATATGATTATCCTTTTTTAAATCAAATTTCATTTAAAATGTTTCACATTTAGTGTAATTTATTTATTTATTTATTTATTTATTTATTTATAAGCCATGGATGAACAAGGAGGTGCGCCTCCTGCTGAAGGCACGCAACACTGCCTTCAGATCAGGGGATGCACAGGCCTACAGCACTTCCAGGGCTAATCTAAAAAGGGGCATCAAAAAGGCCAAGCACTGCTACAAGCTAAAGCTAGAGGAGCACTTTTCCAACTCTGATCCTCGGCGCATGTGGCAGGGCATACAGGCCATCAGCAACTACAAACCCAGCCATTCCACACCCACAGCCACAAATGTCTCCTTCCTGAACGAGCTTAATGACTTTTATGCCCGCTTTGAAAGAGACAATAATGAACCCTACATCAGGATCACTTCCTCAACCGACCACTCTCCCATTACACTCACCTCCTCAGAAGTCTACACTGCACTGAGTCGGATCAATGTGCGTAAGGCTGCTGGACCAGACGGTATTCCTGGGCGTGTCCTCAAAGCATGTGCAGAACAGCTCGCTGGGGTATTCACAGACATTTTCCACCTGTCCCTTAACCTAGCAGCTGTGCCAGCATGCTTTAAAACCACCTCTATTGTGCCAGTGCCGAAACACTCCAGCCCAACATGCCTGAATGACTACCGCCCGGTAGCACTCACACCCATCATCATGAAGTGCTTCGAGCGGTTGGTCCTGGCACATCTGAAAGACTCTCTGCCATCCACACTGGACCCACATCAGTTTGCCTACCGTGGCAACAGGAGCACAGAAGATGCAGTCTCCATAGCACTGCACTCTGTACTCACACACCTGGACAATAAAAACACATACGCACGAATGCTGTTTGTTGACTTCAGCTCAGCATTCAACACTGTCATACCCTCTAAGTTAATGATCAAACTTAGAGACCTGGATATAGACACGTCTCTCTGTAACTGGGTTATGGACTTTCTGACTAACAGACCTCAGAATGTTAGATCAGACCACATTTGCTCCACCACCGTCACACTCAACACTGGTGTACCACAGGGCTGTGTGCTGAGCCCTTTCCTCTACTCCCTTTTCACCATCGACTGTAGGCCTGTGAACAGATCCAACGCCATCATCAAATTTGCAGATGACACCACAGTGATTGGTCTAATCAGCAACAATGATGAGACTGCCTACAGGGAGGAGATACAGCATCTGGCCACGTGGTGCACCAACAATAATCTGCTCCTTAACACCGACAAGACCAAGGAGCTCATTGTGGACTTCAGGAAGGGACGAACAGGCTCACATGATCCCATCTACATCAATGAGATGGCCGTCGAGCCTGTATCATTCTTCAAGTTCCTGGGGACCCACATCTCCAAGGACCTTTCCTGGACCACCAACACCTCCAGCCTGGTCAAGAAGGCTCACCAGCGCCTATTTTTCTTAAGGCAACTTAAGAAGAACCAGCTGTCATCAGCCGTCTTGGTGAACTTCTACCGCTGCACAATAGAAAGCATCCTGACGAACTGTGTCACAGTCTGGTATGGAAGCTGCTCTGTTGCGGAGCGTAAGGCACTGCAGCGGGTGGTGAAAACTGCCCAACGCATCACAGGGACCACTCTGCCAGCCATAGAGGACATCCAGAGGAAACACTGTCTGCGCCGAGCACGCAGTATTCTTAAAGATTCCTCTCACCCTGCTCACAGACTGTTTTCTCTCCTGCCTTCTGGCAGGCGCTTCAGGCTCCCCCGGACAAAAACCAGCAGACTAAAGAACAGCTTCTTCCCCAGAGCTGTCTCCCTCTTGAACTCTGCTCCCCACTGACTTTTTGCCCCCCTAATACATCCCACTCTCCTCTCCTCATAACTCAGACTCATCATAATCACTGCACTACTTAACATTTGCACATTTAAAAATTGCACATATTCATTGCACTGATTCATTTATTTGAACTGTACACACCTACTGCACATGTACATTTGTAAATTATGTACACATCCACTGTACGTATACATTTGTAATTATGTTTATCTATCTGCACACTTCTGATTATTAATAGCAACCTGTACATTTATTCATCTATTGTAAATCTCTGTTCATAGCTAACACAACCTGTATATAATGTTGATAGTACATCCATTTGTAAATATCACCATAGTTTTTCTATAACTGCACTTTATAACTTATACCTGTATCCTGCACTTGCTGCTATTGCACTCCTGGTTAGACCTAAACTGCATTTCGTTTCCTTGTACTTGTACATGTGTGATGACAATAAAGTTGAATCTAATGTAATCTAATCTAAAATTTAAATATCAATCAATTATTTCTTTATTATTTTATTGATTCAATTGATTATTAGATTATTTAAATCATACTAATGTTTATTTATCTTCATGTTTAATATTTACATTTTCTAATGTATTAATACATTTATTTACCAAATATGTTTACATTTACTTTTATGTTCTTGTGACATGTAGGTCCCTTGTCTCAATTTAAAAATCCCTTGTCATGATCAACTTACAGAGCAAGAAAGAAGTTTATTCTGCTGTGTTCACCGATACTGAAGCGAGCCCTCCTGAAGTACACAAATGTCATTGCCAACAAATACTGTAAAAGACAAAAACAGATATTGCCCTCAGTTCAAAAACAAAACCTAGCACGATCCAGAAACCACTAAATAATAAATTGACATACAGTTAAAGTCAAAATTAATAGCCTTCCTGTGATTTTTTTCTTTTTTTCAAATATTTACTACAGATTGTCTACAGAACAAACCATCATGATGATTTGCCTAATTACTTACCTAATTACGCTAGTCAAGCGGAATACTACCATCTTGAAAAATATCTAGTAAAATATTATGTACGGTCATCATGGCAAAGGTAAAATAAATTTTTTTTTTGAAATTATACATATATATATATTCTAATTATTAAAACTATTAGGTTTAGAATATTCGGAGAACATATATCACACTACCTTGTCTGTAAGTTTGCAGCAGCAGTCCATCCACAGAAAGTCCTGTATTAGATCATCATCTGAGCACACACAGTTTTAGTTCTACAGAATTGCATCTTTACATTGACCCAAGTATAAAATAGTTTACTATCCTAGGGCACATCAAGTGACATTTAGTTTAACGGGTTTCACTGGCAGCTGCTTTGCTGAACCCACCAAAGAGTCTGAAGAAGGCGGCCATCTCCTGTCTCTGAATCAGCAAGGTCGGCCCGGTCGTCTTTGTGCGGGGCTGCTGCGATGAGTCTGCCAGGTTCCGACCCGCCGAGCCCGGCCTCGTTTTCAGTGGACCTCGCCGGATCTGCAGACTGTGAGCGGCTCCAGACGGGACTGTTTCGAGCCATGGTCGACTCAATTTAATCATGTCTCACTGATCAAATCAGCCGAAATTACAGAACTGGCCCTGTGTGTACATATTATGATTATAAAAAATATCGCAATGCAAACGTTATGCGTGTTCCCGCTAGTTTATAATCTTCTTGATACATTTAACTTAGTTTCTTTAAATAAATATCCTATATCACGATAAAACCGGATTCCCAACCTCTCAATTTGACCATAATTTAACCACAAATGTTTATATGCTTAATTGTATGAGGTATGATCATTTATATGCCTGTTTAATCGAGTAAACACATTTACCTCAGTTAAAAAACCCGCCGCTCAGGAATGACATGGTGCGACGCGCTCACGGCGGGTAAGTTAGTTTAAATTAACCACTGGAGTAGGTGGGATGAAATTTTAGCTGATGTGTATAACAATAACGATAATATTTTTAAACGTGAATTACAACAAAATCATCATTTCAAATATTTCAAAGTGGATGTCCCGCGAGCGCGCACGTGCACCCGCTTACCCTCGGCCAGGCAGCGCGTGAGTATCATGTCAGCAGTCACGTGCTCAAATATTCTTCAATCACTGGTCAGAACCGAACACTTACATCAATATAAAAGCTTATAAGAATAAACAACATTAATTGTACATTTACATAAAAATTGTTTGATAATTCAGCTGACTAAAAACAGGAAGACCAAATGAGACTCAAGTTTTATAATTACCAGACATGAGAAGCAGGAAAGGTTCCAATCCAACAATTTATTGAATCTTTGTTGACAGTAAGAGTTCACACAAGTTACACTACAGAAGTAACAATGCATCATTAATATTGGAAAAAAAATGTCTAGGCGTTAAGCGCACACATAGCCTATATTTTAATTAAGCACCACCCCTGATTTATTCAAAACATTATCAAAGAATTACCATGTTTATTCACAGCAGATCAATACAATTTATTTACACATCTTCAAATGCTGACAGGTTTGTTCGCTATTATGAGGAAACAGCAGATGAAGTACAAGGAGCTGGTATTTATATACGTGTTGCTTGCAGATGTGTTTGAGGACTTTCATTTCTTTGCACACAGCCTTTATTTCCTTAAATGAAAACACATTTAATTAATGATCTGCATTTTTAAGCAAGATATACAATTTATGTTTAGGAAAGAGCTTAAGATCACCTTATTAATCTCGTGGAGAACCAAACCCTTGAGCTGATGAACTGACTTCTTGCAAACCCAGCAGGCAATGACATTCATTTCAGACTTCTGATGATAATAAAAAGAGAGAAATGCAAATAATAAAGTATTAGTAATTTCATGTCTGTTTAATTGCATTGCAGTACATTGTGCTTCTGTTTACCTCTATTCCTACTCCATCAATCTTTTTGACTTTTTCAGGAAACTTCATCTCATTTCTCTCAAGAACGTTCATCCATTCTTTTTTGTTAGGAACGCTGCTACACCCAACAAGAACTGAAAGACATAAACAGACCACATTTATGTGCTGAATTTGATGATTATAATTTTAATAATTACACAAAAGAGCTTTGTTTATGCTTTTGGTCTCACCTGAGCATGCGATAAGCAATCCAAAATGAAGAACGGGTGACATGACTCTTCAAATTCTGCTAAATGGGTCTGATTTTTTTTTAAATAGACCTGATAGGATTTTCTGTCAAAGTGACTCTGTCTCTCCTGTGTTTGTCTCTGCTCCTTCTCTTCTCTCACAGCTATGAATACCGTTGAGGATAACAAATGTCTACGCATGTCTTTTGAAGTGCTGATGTTCAGGCCACCAAAACCACTGTGGACCAAATGTGTCAAGCATGTTTTGGTGGAGCTTCTGTCAGCATTCTCTACTCTGACTGTTTCCGGGCAGCTAAGCACACCCAAAAAAATGACTTCTGCTGCTTGTTCAAACTATTCATTTAAAATGAGTTAAAACAACTCAATTCTCTTTATTAATAATAAAAAAGTTTAATCTGCAGCACGGTGGCGCAGTGGGTAGCACAATCACCTCACAGCAAGAAGGTCGCTGGTTCGAGCCCCGGCTTTGTCAGTTGGCATTTCTGTGTGGAGTTGGCATGTTCTCCCTGTGTGGGTTTTCCTCTGAGTGCTTTGGTTTCCTCCACAAGTCCAAAAACATGTGTGAATTGGGTAAGATAAATTGTCCGTAGTGTATGTGTTAATGGGTGTGTATGGAGTGTGTATGGATGTTTCCCAGTTATGGGTTGCAGCTGGAAGAGCATCCGCTGCGTAAAACATATGCTGAATAAGTTGACTAAGTTAAAAAAGAAAATGAATGAATGAATATATTCAATCCAGACAAATTTGTAAAAACAATTACGTTAACTTAATCTATTTGTGTTGGGACAATGTGAAGCAATAGTGTACATTAATTGACTTTATAACCATCAGTATTTTTTAATTTAGAGATCATGTGCTTAATTTCATTCATTCATTCATTCATTCATTCATTCATTCTTTCTTTTCCCTTCAGCTTAGTCCCTTTATTAATCAGGGGTTGCCACAGTGGAATGAACCCCCAACTATTCCAGCATATGTTTTACGCAGCGATGCACCCTTCCACCCATGCACTCTTGCATTCACACACACACTACGGCCAATTTAGTTAATTAAATCATTAAATTCACCTGTACCGCATGTCTTTGGACTGTGGGGGAAACCAGAGCACCCGAAGGAAACCCATGCCAACAGAGAACATGCAAACTCCACACAGAAATACCAACTGACCCAGCCAGGGTTCGAGCCAGCGACCTTCTTGCTGTGAGGTGACAGTGCTAACCACTGAGTCTCAGACTTATTAAAAAAACAGAATGAACTAAGTGCTGATTGTTGCTTTACAATATTTATTGTTTTACAGTTTTGGCAAAACAAACAAGTGAACAATCATCTGTAAAGAGCTGATATTTGATTCGTCTTTCACCTGCACAGTTTATACTTCCTGCAGGACTGTCGAGGGCCTCCTGGGAAAAATCCTTTGATGACCTTATTTTTAACTTTTGTGATGAGCACTCTACATGCTTTCCTTAAAATGAAGTTGGCACTGCAAATAATTTTGATTTTCTGTTTGAGGAAAACAAGACAAATTTGGTTATGGTTTTATTAACTTTATTTTACATTATTGTAAAAATAAGGTAAATAAATGACCTGTGACTAACAAAAAACAATGGCAAATTCAAGCATTTATTGACTAAACATTTTTATAAATATTATACGATTGCACTTTACAAATAAATAATTCAAATAATGCACAGATATTGGGTCATTCTTTAAACAAAGATGATTAAAATGAATGATTTACCTGGTCCATTATAGCATTAATCATGGGTATATATTTTTGTATAATTTCTAAGCATATACAGCATTTTATGACATCCTAGAAAAAAAAAATTAAAATGAGATGCAAATAAAAATAAGGGGTGTATATCAGTAAATCCTAATGTATTATACATGTCCCCCAAACAACAGTACATGATATGGGTTTAATTGTTGAGAGAAGAAAATACTCTCACAGTTAAATCTCATTTTATTACCTTGGAAGTATTGCACACGTCTTTCTTGTTGTTCTGAATGGTGACTGCTTGCTTCATCTCATATTGTGTCTCAGCAGCAGCTGCGTGAAATATAACTTCATACATGAAATATTGTTTGACAGAGATTACAAGTGAACATCGTGCACCAAACAGTAAATATCTTACCAAAGAGAATGATGAAGGATCCAACGATACAGGTGAAATACATTGCTCCTTATTTTCTGTCATTTGTATATTGCTTAAGCTCTAACATCCTTTTTTTTTCTTTTGCTGTTTTGCTGATGAGGTCACAGAGAAAGCTGTGAAAATTAAGTGTGAAGTCAGTCAAACCTTCCCCTTACTCTCTTAACTACAAATACAGCTCAATGTTTTGTGTTAAGATAAAAAAATATTATTTAAATTTACTTGTACTTTGAATTATAATATTTATTTTTTTATTCTTTTTCAAATATCTCCCAAGTGATGTTTATCAGGCCAAGGACATTTTCACAGTATTTCCTATAATATTTCTTCTGGGTAAAGTCTTAGTTATTTTAGATTGTCTGGAATAAAAGCAGTGTCAATATTATTAGCCCACTTTAAGAAATCAAACAGAACAGAACAAACTACTGTTTTCCAAACCTAACTAACCAAATTAACATAATAACTTAGTTAAGCTTTTAAATTGCACTTTTAGGAGAATACTACTATCTTGCAAAATAAGTAGAAAAATATTATACATTGCCACTATGGCAAAGACAAAATAAATATTAATAATAATAATTAATTCATTTTCCTTCGGCTTAGTCTCTATTTCAGTGGTCGCCACAGCGGAATGAACCACCAACTATTCCAGCATATGTTTTTCCCTTCTTGCCGCAACTCAGTGCTGAGAAACACTAACACACACACACACACACACACACACACACACACACACACACACACACACACAC
>CAIGQZ010034880.1:15479828-15500396 GCA_903798205.1 Danio tinwini
AATAAAATATTATTAGTAATAAATATTAGTTTTGTCATCATGGCAAAGACAAAGGAAATGAGTTCCAAGAAACAGGTTATTACAGCACTTGGGATATATCTGAAAATGATAAAAATATCACAGGTGGGCTGATGATATTGTCTTCAACTTTATATATGTTTTAATCAATTATGTAATTTCTATTAGCCTAAACATCACTTTGTAGTTTTATTCAGAAAATCACAATGAGTCTTACTTCTCACTTCAATGTTTATATCAAAGTTCAATAACTTGTTTAGATTGAATCAAATAATCTACTTTTCTCCATTAAGATGTTACACTTGGGTTTAAAACATCAGAAAGGTACCTCTTGCATCTTTTGATATATGGTTTGCTGAGCTCGACGTACAGCTTCTTGACAGATACAACAGAAGACGATGTTCGGCCGCACTTTCTGAATCTGAAATTAGGTTAAAAAAAGAAAACAGAGAATAACAATTTTCAGATGTATAAATGAGTGAATCTGAATGAATGTGTGTATTGTACATACCGCTAAGTGCTTTCCATAGTTGGCCATCAAACTGCGTAAGCTTTCGAGCTGTGAAGGCATCTCGGGAGCTACGTTTTCACTGTTTGCAAGGGCTTTTCAATAAAAGAAAGTAATGAAATCATTGCTTGATTTTAGATATGTAATCGACGGATTGGAATATTCAGTTGCTGTGTATCTTACCTGAGCAAGAGATCAGAAGAATATAAATTACAGATAACATTTTAGCTGATTACTCTGGTTACGATAAAAATTCCATATGCAACTGTGTTTATCACACACAGAAAAAAATAAAGGAAAAATTGCTATATCGTGCACTGAAATCTTCATGGTCAGATTTTTTTTGCAGTGTTAACTGTTTTTTTTTTTCTGGTGTGTTAAACTGTTTACTCGTGTCCTGTAAAATAGCTGACAGAAAGTTAAGTTATACCACAACACCACAGTGCTAAACGGCTGCTTTGACTTTTGTTTATTGTTATTTGGATGCCCAAAGTGGGGGCAGTTCTATATGGAGTACAATAAATAAAAAGACAAATTGGTAACACTTTATTTTGATGGTCTATTTGAGTATTAGTAGAATGTCTGCTTAATATCTATTAATACTGCACCTACAACAGACATTTAACTGACTGTAAGAAACTTTGCAAGTACACCTAACTCGAACCCCAACCTAACAGTCTACTTATAATCTAGTGAGAATTAGCTGGCATGTAGATGCAATGTAACTTTAACTCAACAACGAACCATCAAAATAAAGTGTGATCAAAAATTTTTTACAACTAATTATAATCAAAACCAATTCCAAAAAAAAGAAAAAACTGAGAATTTTATTAAAATAAAACAATACTGAAACCAAATAAAAAGACACATTTTCACTAAACTATATGTAGACATCAGTACCACGACCAAATCTAGTCAAATTTACAAACTGAACAAATTGAACCATAACTTATAGAAACCAATACAACATGAAATTAATTTAAAACAACAAAGGTGAAACCAAAGGTGTTAACTAAATACTGTTTTATTAAGTGTTTCTTTAACAATTTTTAAACCACATTTAACTTATTAAAATGTCTTTTGCCATTGTCAAGTTAAGTGTTGTTATGTTGTCTTTATATGCTGGGAATTACACAATAAGTTTGTTTAAAAGTCAGAATTTGCAATTTGAACATGAACGGCATCTGAAGTTATATTTTGAGCAAAGAAACTCCTTTACCTGAGGTTTGAGCTTAGATGAATCTAACTCGAGTTTCCCAGTTGGACTGGCCATAAACTTTAAACATAGGGAGGAATGAATGCTGCTCTGGATGTATTTGTATTCTTATTATTTTTTGGAACAGCCTCTTCCCCTGGTTTTGCCATTAAAGTGTTTTATTCCTGAATTTATATAATTTACTGTGGGTTATTAGTTTTTTCCTGTAAAGGTGTGAAAATATTTTCATTTTCATTGACCTGACTGCTCAAATATGAAATGTTTGTGTAAACTAGCTATGAAAAAACAGAGCAAACTTAAATTTCTTTATTACTATGTTTTCATTTGAATAAATAGAGTGAGTCTCTAGAGAAAGACAGAATTTTCCAAAATACCAATTGTTTTAAAATAATAATTTCATAACACTTCATTTCTTTTAAGGGGTTGAACAGCGGAATGAACCACCAACTTATCCAGCATATGTTTTATGCAAGGGATGCCCTTCCAGCTGCAACCCAGTACTGGGAAACATCCATACACACTCATACATACACACATACACTACAGCCAATTTAGTTTATTCAATTCACCTGTACCGCATGTCTTTGGACTGTGGGGGAAACCGGAGCACTTGGAGGAAACCCACGCCAACATGGGGAGAACATGCAAACTCCAAACAGAAATGCCAACTGATCCAGCCGGGACTCGAACTAGCGACCTTCTTGCTGTGACAGTGCTAACCACTGAGCCATTGTGCCACCTTCCTAACACTTCAGAACTTTAAATGTTGGTATTTTAATGTCTAAAAAAATAATATAAACATGTATAGAAACAAAAATATATAAACAAAACCTTTCATGTTTGTTTGACTGTTTTTTGTAAACCACTTTTATAAAAAAAAACATACTTTTAATAATTAAATTACATTTTAAATATTACAAAATATTTCTAATAAATGCTGTTAATTGTTTTGAACTTTGTACTGCTCTAAAATGTTTCTGCCAATATTTTAATCAACAAAACTAGCTTCAGTAATAATAATAAAAATAACATAATAATATATACATTTTGTTCAATATTAACAAAAATATATATTATTAAGAAGGGCGGCACGGTGGCTCAGTAGCTAGCACAGTTACCTCAGCAAGAAGGTTGCTGTTTTAGGCTGATTCAAGCCGATTTGAGTTTGAGCCGATTCAGTTGGCATTTCTGTGTGGAGTTTGCATGTTCCCCCCTGTGTTCATGTTGGTTTCCTCCGGGTGCTCCGGTTTCCCCTACATTCCAAAGACATGCGATATAGGTGAATTGAATAAACTAAATTGGCCATAGTCTATGAGTGCTTGTGCAAATGTGAGAGTGTATGGGTGTTTCCCAGTACTGAGTTGTAGCTGGAAGGGCATCTGCTGTGTAAAACATATGCTGGAATAGTTGGTGGTTCATTCCGCGACCCCTGATAAATAAGAGACTAAGCCGAAGAAAAATTAATGAATGAATGAAGGGTTATTGAGGATCGTGCATGTGACAAAGCACAAGAATAAATCACTGAATTATAAACTGTAATAATCACCTGCAGAAGACATTCATTAATATTTAAAGAAAACAGAAAAACTGCTAGTTGATTTACCTTTATTTTGATCAAATGTTTGATGTACATGATTCATATCATAAAGGTTAACAAATGATAACATGAGGAAATGACAAAAAAAAATCTATTACAAAACATGCTTGAAAATTCACACAGTTTGAATGTAGGCTACATATTTTTGCACAGTTTTAACTGGACACAGATGGTCTGTGCTCGGCCACCAGCGAGCAGTGCGTTAATCAGTTTACTTTTATATTTTTGCACAAAGCTGCTACATCCAGGTATTCTTATTTTTTTACAGATCATATCAAGCTGCCGATTGACCTCGTCCTGCACAGAGACAACAATAAATCAAGATCAGGCAAAAACACAGAATATTAGTACGTTTAGCAGACAGACAAATATATTTTACAAACCTTAGATACAGTTTTTCCAACAGCGTCTATTACTTTCCTCATGACGTATTTACAAATACCACAAATCGAAAGCTGAGTGAAAAACAGAGAAACTGAAATGTTGCTAATGACAAGAGAGGAGAGTTTAGTACTTTCATTCGTTAAATGTGTGAAGATGATAACTTTATTTACCAGTTTGTTGTCATAATCATTGAACTTTAACCCCTGCACAGGATTCAGAAGGTCCGAGTGCTGCAAGATTTTCATCTGAACATCTGAAATAATCACAAAGTAGGTTAAAACTTTGGGACAGAAAGAGGAAAATGACAACTGCACATGTAAAACTACTGTATCTGAAGTAGTACTGTATACAGGAACTGACAGGGCAATTATTCAATTTATTGACATTGCAAAAATATTTAATGTAGCTCTGGATTTCAAAATCAGTCATAAGTATCAATAGGAATTGGAAATTGAGACTACCTGAGAAATTAAAAAGACAATATTTGACCGAGATACGACTATTAGAAAATATGGAATCTGAGGTTTAAATATTTAATATTTAGAAAATCACCTTTAAAGTTTTTCAGATTTCATTTTTAGCAATGCCTATTACTTAAAAAAATATTTAAAACTTAAAAACTAATTTATACATAGTGATTTTTTACAAAAAATAAAAAATTACAATGGGTATTAGCTATTCCAAAAAATAAAGCAGTGCAACATAAGACTTGTTTTGGGATCCAGTCACATCACATATTATTTTTAAATTGCCAAAACATTAATTAATTAATTAATTAATCTGATTGCACAAATATGAAATATTTTGTAAACTAATCATGAAAAAAAAACACAGGTTGCTTTACGTCCTTTATTACTAAGTGTTATAGTGTTTTCAATGAATATTAGAGTGAATCTCACCTGAACAGAACAGCAGGGACCCCAGGAGGAAAACAAGTGCTATTTTTGTCATCTTTGTGTCACCGTCTGCAATAAACAATCTAGAAAACTGCCTGCCTGCTATTTTGGCAGACGATTATATTTGTATTTCCAAATAAGAGCGGACATGACGTATGCTGACATACAAAATGTTGACATGCAATAGCGCTGTCAGTTTATTGCACGCACACCAAAAACTGTGAAAAGTAAAAATTCTGACTTCAGGACTTTTGTGAAAAAGTGTTCACAAGTCCACCCAAAAAAATGAACATTTACTCACACTCAAGTGGTTCCAAACCTAAGTTAGTTTTCTGTTGAAGAAAAAGATGATATTTTAAAGAAACCGGCAGCCATTGACATCCATTGTAGGAATACACTTCTACATGATTGTTATCCAACTATTATTCCCCTCTCATATTGGGAATAATTTACAGTTATGGTTTGGTTTAGGGGTAGAGAATAGGTATGGATTACATTTTTCAACAAAAATGATGTTTCAGGATCAACACAGATGTTAATCCAGGATTACATCATACTTGACGTGCTACTTTTACTTTCATTTAAGTATATATTTAGTGCTGTATCGGTACTTTTACTCCACTATTTTCCTCCCTATGTTTAAGAGTTCACACTTAGCTGATGATTGTTAATAAAGATTGTTTGGCATACTATCTCGGTAGAGAGCTCTGAGTTTATGAGATCCTCGAGCCCTGGGCTCCCCCCCATTTTGCAGGGCGAGAGTGTAGTTTGAGCTCAGGTAGATCTTCATGAACTCTCCCGACTTATTTCTGGCTAATGACAGAATGGCTAAGGAGATATGTATGGCTATGGTATTAATTTGGTATGTTGAATTTACCATGTTGCATGTTTTTTGGACTGTGAGAGGAAACCGAAAAACCCAGGGAAACCCACGAAAGCACAGGGAAAACGAGCAAACTTCGCACAGAAATGTCAACTGGTTTAGTAGGGACTTTAACCAGAGACATTCTTGCTGTGAGGCAACAGTAGCTCTTCTGGAAAAGAGGGGAAGTAGGCATGGGTAGGGGGAATTCTTCAAGACGAAGACACTGAGATAAGAAAACTCTGGTTATTTATAGTGAGTTAGGAATCATCTGATTGATCAATCCATCGTGAGCTGATGCGGGACCAGCTGTGAACAATCATAAGCATGTGATCCTTTTGAAATTAGTTTATAAATAAACTTCACTTATATTCAATTGAATAATCAGTCCTGTGATTCCCATCCAATCAAACTGCACATAGAAAAATCACATCGTACAGTCAAGACACATGCAGTGAAAAAAAATTATTTGTTGGATTTACTCATTTTGTAGGATAATTGGTTGCAAACAATTTATATGGGCTGAATTTAAACAAAAAATTAAGTTGAGCATTACTAAATTTAATTCATTTAAATTCAGCCCATATAAATAGCTTGCAACCACATACAAAAAATGAGTAAATCCAGCGAATAATTTTTTTCTGTGTGTGCGGTATAAATGCAGCAAACATATACAGTGTGGAACCATTAAAAATGTGTAAGAAGATGCAAAATTATTACATGCAAATACTGACTGTTTATATCAGAGATGCCCAAACTAGGACCAGCGGGCCAACGTTGGCCCATAGAAACCTTTGATCTGGCCCGCCATCTCATCTGATGATTGTCATTTCAAATTTAATGTAACATTTTATTTGTTTATTTTATTGTTAAGCTACAAAAAAGCTATCTGGAATTCAACATTTCAATTTAAAAGGTGTACATGAATCAGATTTTGTTTAACACACGACAGATAAAGGATAACGCAGAGACTTTGGTGAGTGAATCAAGGTAAAGGCAGATTCTGCTTGACTAGTGTATTCAGCATTTAACTCCACTGTGTTATAAATGTGATTATGTTTTTAGTGGAATAAGTTATAATTAAAAAAAGCTATACTGCATTAACTAATATGATTCAAAATTAAATTTTTTAATATAGTAAAAAAAATTGAATTAGTAAATTACGCATGGCAACTTTTTTGTGAAATAATTTGGTATGTATATCTTTGGCCCACGGCTCTCAATTATATTTGGTTTTTAGCCCTTCATACGAAATAGTTTGGGCACCACTGGTTTAAATGATGATAATGATGAAGATGTCTATGGTATGATGAAGACTGAAATCACCAAATGGCCTCAAACAATCACTAAATTTCCAACAAAATGTCATCACACAAAAATAACATGCAAACAAATCAACCTTTCACATCGTAATACTCACTACTCTTGAGTACTTTTAAAACTGAGTACATTTACTTAACTTGCCCTGCCAAGTAATGGTACCTTTGAGTATGATTTTCAGTCCTCTTTAGACCACGGATAATATTCCCCTGAAAGCATGAATGACAAAAGCATGAATGACTTCATAATTGTGTATTCTCTCCGTCAAAAAAACAGCCTTTGGGGATTTTAATAATGTTTCGATCTCTGTCATCATTTGTTTAGTTTTTCCCCTTGGTTTGTAGACAATTCAACAAAACACGCCTTGGAGAATGTATATTCAGTGTCAAGAAAGTAGAAAACATAGAGATGGTGTGACGCGTCACACAGTTTATGTAAATGTACCTGAACGCTGCATTGTTTTGAAGTGCACTGGTGGTTCCAATGAGATTTCTTCTTCTTCGTCGTGTGTTATAATGACTGCTGTGTTTTGCTAGGCGAACAGCAGCAGCTCAGGCCTTTCCAGGCATCTGATCAAACTAATTAAGGAGGCCAACTCTATTACCAGATTCACTTCAGACTCGCTGACGGCAGTGACAAAGAACAAGACGATGGCGAAACGGAGTCAGAGATGAACAATGTCTGCTCTCGGCTCATTTAACCAGTTCCTCCTGCAGGAATCAGACAAGACAGAGCCTCTCATCAAGTAATGATGCTGAACGTACACCTGCAGTTATCAAACAAACATTCAGCACACTTACTTCCTTATGCATTCATAAACCTTTTTGGACATTATTATGGGAGACTTTAAAATATATTGATTCAAAAATAAAGTCTTGTGTATCAGTTATCAATAAAAATGACCATATAAAAATGCTTTGTTGTTAAAACTCAAATATGGGAATAATATGGACAAACCCAACCATTGGATTAAATTACAATTTCAATATTAACCATTGGGTCTGTCTGTCTGTCTGTCTGTCTGTCTGTCTGTCTGTCTGTCTGTCTGTCAGTTTTAAGGTGTATTAATATTACTGTAATATTTTGCAGGCTTTTTCTTGTGCTCATTCCCAGCAGGCACAGATCAACAAGACATCAGATTGACATTGTACCAAAGTCCCTTTAAGGCAAGTAATTTCACTTGGCGGCCATCTTTGAAATACCTCTTGGGCAGTATTCAGGCATTTTTTTGAAAGGGGAAACAACAAATTCTCCAAAATTGCTTGCCAAGCTTACAATTAAATTTCATATTAGGAATCAACAATAAAATTAAACAACAACTTTGTTTTTAGTTTAATTTTTAAATGTTTAAACCACACAAAATCTGCAGAAATTTACATCTGGTTTGAGCCCCTCCCCCAGAGACTCGTCAGTCTATAGCGATTGCTGATTAGCTCCTGCACTGGAGGGCAGGGCTTCATTCACCATATTAACCGTTACACTCTTCCCCGTTCAAAAATATACGCGTGACATGTCTTGTGCATTCTAGTCTTAGGTTGTACCCCAACGTTGTGGAATGTTGCATTTTGTTCGGAAATGAAAATCAGTTGACGTCAGAACCCAACATCAGGCTGCCTAACGTTGGAGAGAAGTTGCATTTTGGTTACTTTCCAACGCAACCTAAAAACAACAAAATATCAACATTGTTACAGCTTGATGTTGTGTGGACATTACCAATATGACATCTATCTTACCTGATGAATAAATGTCAGTATTTGACGTCAAAATGATGTTGGTTTAAGATGTTGGCTCGATGTTGTATTTTGGTCACTTTCCAACACAACCTAAAATCAACAAAATATCAACATCATTTCACGTATTGGATGTCAAAATAACGTTGTCCTTAGATGCTGGTGACCTAAATCTAACTTAATATTAATGTCTTATGACATTGTGTGTCTGCTGGGAATGAGCATAAAACAAGAACAACCCTGCAAAACATAACAGTAATTTTAGCACACCCTAAAATGGGTGTGTTTTTTAGTCAAACACAGACAGACCCAATGGTTAATATTAAAATTTTAACATGGGTGTGTAGTAAAGTTTGTTCTTGCTGTGGGAAGAAGACAGGGTTGGCGATTCAAGTAGGAAAAATGCTTTTATTTTAAATAATCACACAATACGTGTAGCTCTGTGGTGTGTGTTTGTGTGGGTGTTCTCTCCTTCCCCGGCTGCTCCTTCTCCTCTCCTTAAGAAGGGTGTCTCTCCAGCCCAATCACTAGAATAAACAGGTGTTATTTATTATTTCTGATTGGCCTGCTGATTAGCCGCCAGGCTCCGAGCATGCTCTCCCCCCTTATTGGGTGTTCGATCATGCTTACCTCTCCACATACCTTTGAGAAGGCCTGTTGGCACTGCTCCGACCATTGGACGGTATCTGGTCCCTCCTTTTTAGTGAGGTCAGTCAATGAGCTTACAAGGGCCGAATAATTAGGAACAAAACGCCTATAATATCCTGTCAGTCCCAAAAACTCTCATCTCCTTTTTGGTCTTAGGTCTCGGACAGGTTGCAATAGCTGCAGCCTTATCAATTTGGGGCTGCACCTGCCCGTGACCTAAGTGGAAGCCCAGATACCTTACCTCCACTCGCCCAACTGCGCACTTCTTCGGGTTGGCCGTGAGTCCGGCCCGTCTCAGCGATGACAATACCACCCTCAGATGTTGCATATGCCTCTGTGGGATTCTTCTACTACACCTAATTTCAGCATATTACCCAATTCTTCCTGAATCACTTTTTTCTTGTGTTCAGGCAGGCGATACGGCCCGGTTCGGTCTCAATATGGTGCTGAATTAAGTTAGTACGACCGGGCAGGGGTAAAAACACGTCAAAAAATTCATGCTGAAAGTGCTGGACATCGATGAGCTGGCTCGCTGAGAGATGGTCACCCCTGGTGACCAGAGTGCCCGGCCGCTGTCGGCCAGTGCTCTCTGGCCCCAGGTTATCCTCGTTGGTAACGAGTGTAGCCAGCATCACCTCCTCTGGCTCCCTCCACTGCTTTAGCAGATTAATGAGGCATATCTGACGTGAATCAACCCTGTCCGAACGTACCACCTCATAATCGAGATTGCTGACTCGTTGTGTGACCACAAACGGCCCTTGCCACTTGGCGAGTAACTTAGAGCTGTAAGTGGGTAGCAGTACAAGGACTTTATCTCCCTGTGAAAATTTGCGTAGTTTAGTGCCCCTGTCATAACACCCATGTTGATCATCCTGGGCCTTAAGCAAATGCTCCGTAGAGAGCCGCCCCAGTGTGTGGAGTTTTGCTCTAAGGTCCAGAATATATTGAATTTCATTTTTGCTGTGTGAAGGCTCGTCCTCTTAAGCCTCTCTAACGACATCCAAAACCCTACGGGGCTGTCTGCCGTAGAGAAGCTCGAAGGGGGAAAACCCCATGGAGGCTTGGGGAACCTCCCGCACAGCGAATAACAAGGGCTCCAACCACTTATCCCAATTTTTCGCGTCCTCGTGAACAAATTTACGGATCATGGATTTAAGTGTGCGATTAAATCGTTCCACCAGCCCGTCTGTGGGTGATAGACGCTAATGCGAATCGATTTAACGCCCAACAATCTGTAAAGTTCATGCAATGTGCATGACATGAACGCGGTGCCTTGGTCAGTGAGAATCTCCTTGGGGATTCCCACTTGGGAGATTGTGCGAAACAAAGCTTCTACAACACTCTTTGCAGAGAAGTTACGGAGAGCTATTGCTTCCGGGTACCGCTCTAATGGCCCGATGAGATCCATACCAATTCTCTCGAAGGGGATCTTCATAAATGGTAATGGGTGCAATGGTGCTTTTGGGGTGGCCGGTGGATTTACCAGCTGACATTCCCGGCACGCAGCGCAGCATCTGCTGACGTCACCGTGAATGCCCGGCCAAAAGAATCGGGCCATAAGGCAATTTAGTGTGGCCTCTTGACCTAAATGTCTGGCCATGGGGTTAAAATGAGCCGCCTGGAAAAGCATTTCCCGACTCTTGCTCTTTGGTACTAATAATTGGGTTGTATCTTCTTTTGTCTGAGTGTCTTGGGTCACTCGATACACCCTGTCATTAATAATCGCAAAATATGGATAGAAGAGGGACCGATCCGGCTGGAGGTTATTCCCATCTATGACCTGCACTCTTTCGAGTGCATGCCTCAGCGTGTCGTCACGCAACTGCTCCAGGGGAAAGTCTTTACACTGGGAAATTCCCGGCCCTTTCCCTTAGTCAGCGCGTGACGTCACCGCTTGGTATTCCCCCAGCTGAACGACACATCTCATATCCAGCGATTTCTCCTTCAAAGAAACACCCGCACATAAGACCCCTAATAATCTATTAAAACCAGACCAATTGGTTCCCAGAATTAGCGGGTGTTTTTACCTCCTTTGCGGAGCAGCTTTTTGGTGTGCTATCCTTGTCCCCGTGTCGCCAATGCATCAGCCCAGACCTTCCTAATACACCCCTGGGGCCAGCGAGACCAACCGATTGAACCGGAGAGAGACCAGGCGCTGTCTGGGAAGCTGCCAGGGGTCGTGGCTCCACCCCTCTATCCTGACAGGCGCCCGCTCATATTGGGATGTTCAGTGGATCCGCCTCTGTGCACCGCCATCTGGGTGCTGGCGTGGGCGGTCCCCGCAGTCTGGGCCTGGGAACAGGAGGAGAGAGAAAAAGAGGGGGAGAAGAGAGAGAGGTTACTTTGTCGACCCAGGACTTTCCCACCGGGTAATTCTCTGAGATTGGACAGGAACTGGACAGGCACTGGACCCACTCCGATGTTTTCGGGAGGGGAGGCGGGCGATGAACTGCTCCAGCACCACGGCATCCATTATCTGGGTGACAGTCCGGCCATCCTGTAGTAGCTATCTGCGGCAGGCATCACGGAGCTGCTGGGCGAAAACAAAGGGCCGGCCCGCTGGAGAATGGCTCGCTTCAGGTCGTCAATCTCCAGGAGATTTTGGGTCGGTAATTGCTGTGCGCCGAGTTGGGCTTCGCCCGACAACATCGGGATGATTCATACCGACCACTCGGTCCGCGGCCAGCCACACGCCTCTGCCATCTTTTCGAAGAGGTTCAAGAACGCTTCCGAGTCGTCATGCGACGCCATTTTGGAGAAAGTGATGGGAGGGTGGGCGGCAGATGTTGGAGCGGGCTGAATCTCCTGGGTCAGCAGACTCCGGATTCGCTCGCGGTTCTTCCGATGGGCCTCCATGAGGACTTGGAACCGTTGATCTTGGATGTTTTTAATTTCCACCGGCGCATCATGTTGTTGTTGGTGGGGGACCGCAAGGGCCTGGATGGCTTTCGCAAATGGCAGCCTTGACAGAGTGGTCATTCTGGCAGCGAAGTTTCTTTTTCTTCCCGGGTTTTCAGCACCCCTGTAGTAAAGTTTGTTCTTGTTGTGGGAAGAAGAAGACAGGGTCAGCGATTCAGGTAGGAAAAATGCTTTTACTTTAAATAATCACACAATACGCTCTGTGGTGTGTGTTTGTGTGGGTGTTCTCTCCTCCCCCGGCTGCTTCTCCTCCCCTTGAAGAGCCATGAAAACCCCTGTCTCAGCAGGCTGTTTTCACACCTCTAGTTTGGAAAAAGTCAGGAAAAGTGGATGTGTCCAGCTCCGTTTAGGTGGAAGTGTCGGGGGAGTAAAAGAGGGAAGAATTTGCAAATATGGGAGTTTCCGTTTGGGCACGCGCGAGGCAAAACAAACAGAGACGCAGGGGAGAAAGACAGTGACTGTGTTTACATGGACATCAGTAAACAAATTACTTGCCAAATTATTAATTTGTCGACTTTAACTGCAGTTTGGCACTTTCACTTTTTATTCAGGAACATTTCCTACATGTTGCCTGTGACAAACGACATATTGTATGCGAGGAACTGCTAATCCAATGTTTGTTACCGCACGGCGAATAGGAGAAAACAAATTCTCCTCATCTCTCGGTAACTGAAATGACTCGGTAGGTAGCGTCAGAAAGCCGTGTGCATATAGACTATCCTGTCACAAAATGTGGCAAAAATCCTGCAGGGCGGGAATAGTTTGATCATGTTTACATTCGGAGAGCAGCATTTGCAGCGGATCTTTCGGTCTATAATATTAAACTATACTATTGCAGTGATATTAACATACTGTAAACTTAGTAACTAACTCGTTTTGACTATAGTATTTCTTTTAAAACTGAAAGAGCACTGCTGACAACACGAACTGACTTTGCCATCTGAATGAACAAAGAACTGATCGCACACTTACCAAATCTGTAGAGACAGGACAGTCACTCTGGAACTGTGTCTTTTTTTAAAAGGAGATGAGCAGCAAATCCGGATTTCATCATTTCCGGATGCGAAAAGCTCTCGGGTAAAAATGTTTCTTGTAAACGCATTTCTGTTGTGTGTTGCGTGCACTGTATTCCACATGAGTCCAGCAGCGCTCTCACAGCGGGAAAATGAAAACAAAACCTTCGTTGCAGCACATTAATAAACACAGCGCACTGATAAATGCAACACTGGCGACCGGTGTCTCCAAATTCTCGTTGTTTCACTTGTTTTGGCAACACAGCGTGGCATCTCTTTGTTGTCTGAACACTGTAACAGGTCAAACTGTTTCCGAAGCTATCGTGCATATTAATGAAGTTGCACGTCATACACAATAGAGCGCGCTGATTGGTTTGAACAAAGTCTTTCTCATGAATTAATGCCGTACCCTCAGAGACGTCATGATGTACTGCCAGGTACAGGCAGCCAATCTCCACGCTGGATTTACACACAAGTACCTCATGGCCGTGACACGGCTTCAAAAATTTGTTTCAAAACGGAAGAGCGAATTTGCTCAAAATAACGCAAAAACAACTAATTTTCACTTTTTAGTGCAATATATGTGTCCTAACAGTGTTTATAGCAGCGTGGGACACATATATGACTGTCAACAGCTCAAAAAATGTGTTTTGGTGTTTCGTGACCCTTTAAAAAGGGTGTCTCTCCGGTCCAATCACTAGAATAAACAGGTGTTATTATTTCTGATTGGCCTGCTGATTAGCCACTGGGCTCCGAGTATGCTCTCCCCCCACATTGGGTGTTCGATCATGCTTACCTCTCCACAGGGTGGTTTCTTAGAATATTTCAGTATAGTTTTATATTTATATTTTATAATATGTGGTTAACAAAAACATGGATTTAGTAGAAAGGTTTAGGAAATGAAATTTTAAAGATATAGCCACTGACATCTTTGCACTGATGATGTCATTTGGGGCCTGAGTGTATCTACAGTCGTAATTCTGAAGGTAACTTATTAAGGTCTCGGCAGGCTCTTATAATTCGTTTAAAAAAAAAAGAATTAGTAACTGCTGTATTAAAATCACCAACTTTTTCCCTTACAAAGCTAATGTTATTTTTGTTACATTATTTACTTGAAAGCTTAGAATAAAAATAGTTACTTTTCATGGATTACATGAGGAATTTCATCAGTTGGCCATGTAAAAGTCTTGTTAAGTCATTTGCAATTCATACCTCTATATGTGGGGTTTTTTTAAATAAAGAAATAATTAGGTTATATCAGAAGTAGTTTAAAAGCAATTCAAAAGTAGTCTTAAAATTACTTAAAATATGTTTTCTAGTGATGGATTCGGATTACTGCCTTTCAGCATGGATCAACGTTTATCCTTTTTTTCATTACTTTATTAATATGATTATTTAAATCAGTATTTAATCTTTAAATGATTTTGACTGAATAAAGTTAACACACTGTGCATTTGCCTGTCTCTTTGTAACTATTTTTAGGAGCCACCACACCAGGTCAGAGGTCATGGAGGCCTTGAGTGGAACTGAAGGGCTTGATGATTGAAAACAACTGTTTTCCTATTTGTATTGCTATGTGTTAATACTGTCTAACGTGATTTTGATATTAATGTGTTAATTCTGTTTAAAGTGATTTTCCTTTTTATTCAGAACGACTTAGTGAGAATATAACTGCCTGAATGTAGATTATACCGGTTTTTAACCAGTTTTGATAAAGACGGCAGAGAGTACACTCAGCCTTGGGTAAGAAACAGATTGTAATTTGAGTGTGCGTGTGTATTCTTTTTGATTGTAGATCCTTTCACAGGTATGAAGTCAGCTCTAAACAGTCTAGTGGATGTCTGTCGTTTATATGCTTGAGATATTGTTCAGAATTGTATGCACCCACATTAAAATTTTCCTAGTCTATCTATGTTTTAACCAATCATGTTAAGGTATGACGCAGTTTATGATGTTATGTGAGAGTATAATTGATGTTGATTTATAATTGTAAGCAGAGCGGCCTACGAACTCATTGTGAGGGTTGAAGCTGGCTTCTGCTGATGAAACTGCAAACTATCTTCAGCAAACTTTCTTTATTTGAATCTCTGACTCCAGCTCTTCTTCGTCTGACAGACTGGTCATTCTTTGGGTTCAAACTGTAAAATATCCCTACACTAGATTATAAGCATGACTTGATCATGTAATTCGTAAACAGTAACAGGCTAACACTGTAGATTACTTATCAGTAGTAAGTAATCTACAACACTGGAACACAGTTATGGAAAATTAAAAGTCATAGTTACATTTTATCAGCAATGAAGTTCTTAAAAGAAGTCATTTGACGTCACACCCCACATCATGTCTATTGGAAAAAAATAAATGTGATGTAGACTTACTGACACACAAAATCACATCACAATTAGATCAATAAATAAATTTTAATTCTGTACATAAAGTATATACAAAGCATGATGCTGTAGCTTCATTTCGTTAAAACTAAAATATTATCAAAAGACCAAACAAGATAAATCAAATAATACATTATTTTTTTTTTAAATCTTAGCAAGAGACAGAGATTATGTATCCTTTTAACCAAACAGTACATGACGCCTATACCTCCCTGACTAAACTCAAATAAATTAAACATCCATTTAAATATCCTTACTATAATGGTGCAGCAAAACATATCTCTGCTTCTCACATCCTTCAATAATCAAAATTCAAATGTGAAATTGTTTCTTTTTCTAAAATAAAATCTTATTAATAAAAAGATAATCATTACAGATGACATATGTTTAAAAAAAGAGACAGTCGAATACGCAGACATTAAAAAAACATAGACTTTTTTGGCTGAGATTTGTTTGCTGAAGCTTCATCAGCCTACACTGAAAAAAAATCTGCTAAATTGTTGCAAACAATTTATATGTGTTGAATTTAAACAAACAAATTAAATGTAGTAATGTTCAACTTAGCGTGTTTGTTTAAAATCAGCCCAAATATATTGTTTACAACTATTTTACAAAAAATAAAAATTAGTAAATTCAAGGAATCATCTTTGCTTTTTTTTTCAGTGTATAGTGTTTTTTTTTTAATCAAAGAATCTGCATTTTCTATTTTTCATTCGAAGCTGCATCTGAATAGATCGGCTCTCGTCTTCACTGTTCTTAGAAGCCTAAGAGGGAAATCATATTCTGGAAGTGCAAGTTAAATTAACATAATTGTCAAACTGTTCAAAGTGTTTTTGACAGCAACCAAAAAAAGCACTTGTACATTTATTGAAAAAATGTCTGAAATCATTTTATGTAAAACAAAATTTACTGAAAAAATTAAAGCATTAAATATGCCGCCTTAACATTAAGATAATTTAAAAATAGTGTGCAGTGATTTGCAATGCTATAGTGAATATCTGATAGTGGAAAAAAATAGCAAGGTTGATGACCCCCCCTGTACTAACATTCAATAAATTAAATACAGAAAACACATTTCTCCTTCAGAAGATGAGAAAAGTAAAATAAATGACACTTACATTCAGCAGTTAATACACATACAATGGCCCCAAAAAGTATTTGGATAATTAAGCTAGCATATCATTGCAATAAAATAACAAAATATCAAACCGAGTGGAATTTAACGAAATGTACATTTACCTGTAGGTTTTAAATAATAAAGTATAAAGACATTTATTAAGAATCATGACATTCCGTTCAAAATAATGGTATACAATCACAAGTAGACAATGCTAAATTATGGATTGCTTGTGAAATGCTACAAAAGGCCTACTTTTTTTGCCTGTTAAATTATTTCTTCAATATTGTGAGACGTGTTGTTGAGGAGCTTTGTCAAAATCAACTTTGTCATTTGAATATGTGAATCTGAAAGCAAAAAAAAAGTAAAAAACAATGCTCTCTTGTCGGTGCTAATTCTAAATCAAACTAATAGCATTTGGTGTAGTTTCTCAAACAAAAAACAGCTAAATGCACCTGAAAGTGACAATTCACCCCCCCCCCCCCCAAAAAAAAAGTCTATAACACTTTACAATAAGGTTCATTAGTTAATGTTAATTAATGCATTTATGATATGAAATATCATATATGAATATCAAATATCAAATATCATAATATGAAAATGCTTGTAAAGTTTCTGTCTTTAAGTAGATTTATTATATGAGAGACTGAGTGGATCTAATTGGATTTGCATTGTAAACATTAAATAAAAGTTAAATAGGTATTATTTTTTATTTCATATATTTAGGTTTTAGTTACAATACTCCCAAAATCATTGCGCATAAATGTCCCCAGATTCTGTCTGGGTCTAGTAATAACACTAAACCACTTTGATGACAGACTTCGGCTAAGGCATTTTAGACTGACCAAAACCAAGACCAAAATCTATTTTAATTATTTTTAGGCTGAGAATCAGCACGGTGTTGCAGTGGGTAGCACAATCGCCTCACAGCAAGAAGGTTTCTGGTTCGAGCCTTGGCTGGGTCAGGTGGCATTTCTGTGTGGAGTTTGTTCTCCCCGTATTCGTGTGGGTTTCCTCCGAGTGCTCCGATTTCCCCCACAGTCCAAAGACATGAGGTACAGGTGAATTGGGTAAGCTAAATTGGCCGTAGTGTATGTGAGTGTGTGCACGAATGTGTGAGTGTTTCCCTGTGTTGGGTTGCGACTGGAAGGGCATCTGCTGTGTAAAACGTGCTGGATAAGTTGGCGGTACATTCTGCTGTGGCGACCCCAGATTAATAAAGGGACTAAGCCGAAAAGAAAAGAAAATGAATGAATGAATGATTTTTTTAGCTGTTTAACTTTTTCTTGGACAGGACAGTGGAGATTATAGACAAGTGTGGGGAGCAGAGAGATGGGAAGGATTGGCAGTAGACTTCGAGCTGGGAATGAACTGGTTGCCATAAGCACCTCAGTGCTATATGCCAGGCTATTGGCGCCAACAATTTGAGATGTTTTATAATGTGGTCAGTCTGCTGGTTTGCCCATTTGTGTTATCACAAGATCTGATCAAACAGAATCACATGGCTTTTTTGATGCACATGCTGGAATTTGGGCACATAACTTTTCATGTGCATTTTCAAAATTTGGGTCAAAAGTTACAATTAAGCATTTTCAATAAAATATTCCAAACTCTGCATTGAAATAGATGAAAGAAAACATATACATTAACATCCAAAATATGGAAGCCAATTGTCTTATTTCTATAATTCTTCCAAATATCTTCCTTAATGTTCAACAGAAGAAAGAAACTCAAACAAATTTGGAACAAGTTGGGGGTGAGCAAGCGGTGACTAAATTCGGTTTTGGGTGATTATCAAGTGTAAACAGGGCCAAAACTTAAGTGAAATTAGTTCTGAGAAAAGCTCTGGCTGTATTTGTTCTCAGAATATTTAATGGTTTTGTTATTTACTTAAATTAAATGCATAATTTGTATGTATCCAAATACTCTTCAGGGTCAGTGTACATTCATTCTGTGTCAGTGAGGGTCTCCTGGTCCCTCCTGAGAGCCCTCCAGTTTCTTGAGGCAGTGCTGGAGCCATCGTTTTGAAAAGTTTTTTTTTCTTTACCATTATTTTCAGTGTTCTTTCACCTCATATATTATCCAGGACGTCACAGGGCACATATCCTCTCTTTTTCCCACTGGCTACTCTGATGAAGCCATTGTGTTCATTCTCACCGCTGACACAAATCTGAAATGATGTTCATGAAGCAGTTTAATTGTGCTGTTTGTGGTTAGAAATGTTTAGACTGATAGCTCACATGTACTCACTTGTCCCTCTTTCAGGGTGATCTGTCCTTGCTCCTTACAGCCAATAAAGGTTCGATTACACCTGAACACCCTGTCACTTGCTGTCACTTGATGCGCAAAGGCTGCTGGGAAAAATCCAATTCTATCTTCAATCACACCCTGAAATTGTTAGTAACATACACAGAAAAAATAACTTATAAAAATGCACAATAAACTAAACAGTTGATTAAAAAAGTACAGGGTGGGCCATTTATATGGATACACCTTAATAAGTTACATAGACAATTGTCTTCAGATGACCCCAAAGATAAAAGTCTAAGGGGGTCAGATCATGAGACCTTGGGGGCCATTCAACTGGCCCACAATGACCAATCCATTGTTCAGGAAACTGTATTTAGGAAACCATTCCCATTTTATTAAGGTGTATCCATATAAATGGCCCACCCTGTATATCAAAATAACAACAAAACTATTTTTCCGAGTTGGATTTTTGGACTGGAATTTAGCACACATGCGGTGTAAGATTCATACAGACCACTTTAATGATTTTTTAATGGTGCTTTTGTGTCTTTTTAAAGCCTGAAAGCTTCAGTCTTCATTAATATATAATTTCATGGACAAGAGCACTGAAAATGGTTTTTATATTTTCTCCTTTTGGACTCATTTCTTCACTTTAGTTCAGCAATAGTTATTTGTATTCAAAGTTGAAATACTTAAAAGGAACCAATCAAATATTAAGTTGGCGGTGAACTACATTACATACAGCATTACAGCACAAAAAAAAACCTATAACCAATCTCTGAATAAATACTCACAGGTCGTAAACAAGCTATATATCTGTGTAATCTTTGTTTCTCGCGATTTCACACCAGAGCACAAAAGAGACCCTCCTACCATATGTTTCTAAGAAAATTCAGTATGTTATTTAATTTCAAACTTTTATAAAATGTTATTAAATATAGCAATCTATAAGTTAAACACAATAATAATAATATATTCTGACATTGGTTTTTATTAGGACTTAAAAGAATGTCCATTTTTGCCGGTGAAACGAAGTTATGCGCCCTGTACGGAACACTATTTTAATCCTGTACAGAACACTGTTAAAATCTATCATCTTCTGTAAACGTGGAGGCGGTACTTTTAGAGTTGAAGTCAAAATTATTAGCCCCCCTGAATTTTTAGCCCCCTGTAAATTTTTTTCCCAATTTCTGTTTAATGGAGATAATATTTTTCCAACACATTTCTAAACATAATAGTTTTAATAACTCATTTCTAATAACTGATTCATTTTATCTTTGCCATAATGACAGTAAATAATATTTGTCTAAATATTTTTCAAGCCACTTCTATACAGCTAAAGTCATTTAAAGGCTTAACAAGGTTAATTAGGTTAACTAGGCAGGTTAGGGTAATTAGGCAAGTTATTGTATAATGATGGTTTGTTCTGTAGACCATCGAAAAATCATATAGCTTCAAGGGGCTAATAATTTTGACCTTAATGGTTTTTTAAAAAAAATAGAAACTGCTTATTTTCTAGCCGAAATAAAACAAATAAGACCAGTTTTCTCCAGAGGAAAAAACATTATCAGACATACTGTGAAAATTCCTTGCTCTGTTAAACATCATTTCGGAAATATTTAAAAAAGGAAAAAGAATTCAAAAGGGGGCTAATAATTCTGACTTTAACTATACAATATATATATATATATATATATATA
>CAIGQZ010034880.1:15502443-15525352 GCA_903798205.1 Danio tinwini
TGTGTGTGTGTGTGTGTGTGTGTGTGTGTGTGTGTGTGTGTGTTTTATTCATACTTACCTCATTTCTAGATCTTGGTTGTCCTGGGCTGTGAATCCAAACAAAGCCACATAGGTATTTAGCAGCAGGGGGTCTCTCTTCAGCTCCCTTTCTGACTACATATACAGAGACATAAAGAGGCAGACACAATTGGAAACACAATTATAGGTTAAAAAATTATACATAAGTAAAACACTAAACTATTATTTATGAAATATTGTTATATTGTGACTGAATGAAGATTGATTTCAGAATCCAGACATTACTGGTCTGCAGACATTGGCTAATGTGGGAGGCGCTACATAATTTTGGATTTTTCCATCAGCTCTTGAGAAATTGTGCATAAAAGCAGACGCACATACACTCAACTGGCCTCAGAATAGTTCAGATGTGATTAAATCCTGACACAGACACATGAGTTTAAGAAGTGCGGCTGGCTGCTTCAAATCAATATAAAAAACATGAAAAAAAAACACAAACAATTAAAACATTGACTAAGCTTCATTGTAAAAAAAGTCAAATTTTCCTCTAGCTGAAATACCATGACCTCTGTGTCTATAGCACTTGTGCTAACAGCAGAGACTCTGAAAAATAGGTTGATTTTCTTGACGAGAAACCACTGTAGACCAGGGCTCAGTAAAGCTCTAAAACCCAGAGCTTTATGGATTTGAGTCAGAAGTTCAATTATATCAATGTTTGTTTCCTATAAAGGCTGAGTTTTGCTTCTTTTTCTTAGTTTAGCTTTTTTTGTCACACAATCTTTCAGAAACCATTCAGATATGCTGATTTTATGCTCAAGAAACATCTATTATTATCAAGCTTGAAAACACTTGTGGAAAATATGATTCTTTGATGAAATGAATCTTATTAAACTAGATAAACCTTTTGTAACAATGAAATAGTTTGTTAAATTACTGTTATTTATAAGTATTCTTGCTAAATGACAGCATTAATTTAAAAAACTGTCCCCAAAAATGTGAACAATGGTGCTTGTAATTATTTTACAGTTTAATTTAATAACTCAGTAGGGCCAGACGGAATCTGCAGACATTTTTTTGTTATTTCTGCACAGAATTGTGTTAAGGATCTGCGGATTTATGCAGAATTATTTTGGGAGTATCATAACTAAAACCTTAATTTATGAAATAAAAAGTAATACCTTTTTTAACTTTTATTTAATGTTTACAATGCAAATCCAATTAGATCCACTTATTTAGCAAACAAAGTAAGTCTCTCATATAACAAATCTACTAAAAGACAGAAAATATTACTTTACAAACTGTAGTCTCAATAACATATGAATATTTTCATATTAGTCAATAATATAACTGTGATTTATTTAAAAACTGAATAAATATAAATTTACACACATTTACACAAGTAAATAAACAGACTCGATGTGCTAGAAATCTGCAGAAATCTGCGCGTGCTGATTCCGTGTGGGCCTACTCATTATAAATAGTAGATGTAGTGTGACAATCTGACATATTAAAAGTAAAAATAAATGAATAGTGATGTTTCTTTAATGAATCAGGATCTAAAGATTTGAAAGCCACAAGCCTTTATTGACTGAGACACAGACACCTGACAGTGGTTAAATAAACATTATGAAACATTATTACATTATTAAACCTAAGTTAATGTAGCATTTTACATTTGTAATTTAGAAGCGAGGGCATCCGCTGTGTAAAACATATGCTAAAATAGTTGGCAGTTTATTCTGCTGTGGAGACCCCTGATAAATAAGGGACTAAGCTGAAGGAAAATGAATACATTTAAAAGCGTGAATAGCACCGCTTTTTACCCAGGGTTATGAAACACAACCCTGGTGTACACCCCTCATATTCCCATGGTTTAGTCAGATGTAGACACACCATACAACGCATATAACTAAATAATGAGCAGAGGGAAACAAAGCAAGTCTTCACAATTTTGTTTATCTGGGGATTAAAAATTACAAGTATGAACATTCCTAAACTGAGTAAAAAATGTGCTTACGGGTAATTCTTCTGCTTTCCTTTCAGCAACGTGAAAATGTTCAGTTCCATTCTCCAAAGGCATAAATACTGAAACAGCACAGCAAAACAAATCAATAAGAAAAGACAGTATTTTAAGTCTAGACTTGTTGATCATGAGTGATTTACAGCAGAACAAACCTCGCTTGTTTTCTCATCAGTGTACAAGGCTAAATTAATGATGCAGTTGTAGTGGGTCATTGTTCAGAGTGCTGGACTGATTAGCCTAAAATACCGCAGTTTCTCGGTCATCTCTGTGGCACCAGAGGATAAATATACGTCTCCCGTTCCAGCACACACAACCATGGGCACATGAATTCACTCAAACCTGGGGTCAATCTGTGATCAACAGGATGCAACCCTGATCAAGGCCGTTCATCTCACTGATACTATATGAGTCCATCCAGACAGAGCTGTATCATGATAACTAAAGCTTTAATAAGTGTAAACAATGAGTCTGATTAAAAGCTAGCAGTTTGTAGTTAAACAGGATATTGTGGGATAGATGATCAGATTTGCCTGAACAGACTTGGTCAGATTGATCATAGCTGCGTAAATAGTACTAATAAGAAAATAAATAAACAATAAATAGTGCACTATAATACTTACACTATAAATAAATAAATAAATAAATAGAAAATAGTGTATACATAAAAATAGTCAGATTTATTAATATATTATTAGTAAATAATTAGCTCTATAGTAAGCATATTAAAACTTTTATGTGGTCAAAAAATTTGGGTGGTTTTTACAAGTTTAGTTTTTAGAGGCATATTTTTCTGACACTAAAGGCCCTATCATACACAAGACATTGCTATTTTCAGACCAACAAAACCCTAATTGTCACGTTTTGCACCATGTTGTTTAAATAGAAAATCCATTTGCATCACTTTGTGGACTCATGGGTGTTCCGGTCTATAAACGAGGTGTGTTAGGCACATTGTTGGCGAGTTGCTATTTTGAGAAACTGAAATAGACCACAGCATTGACCAACTAAAAGCTAAAGTCCAGCGCAGAGCGCGTTAGTTATGCGCCTATGTAAGTACAAATGCTTACGCATGGATATATACACAAAGGATGTACAACAAAACACAAATATATTTACATATGAAAACAATGAAAGAAATAAAATGTTCCAAAAATTATTATTTTCTACATAGATATAAAAACCACTACCTCCTTGCCTTCTTCACCTCGGGGGTCTTTTTCAGTTTATTCATGACAATATGCATTTGTATAAAGTTATTATTAGCAGTATTTTTATTATATGCATAATTATATTTGTTTTAATAAAAACAAGCTTAGATTTGTCCACCTGTCAGGATTTGGAGACTTCCGCATCACCATATGGGGCATAAGAATAGGACGTGTGTTTAGATATAACTCAGTTTTTTGACCACACTTCATTATTATTGTTCATGTATTTGTTTGCTGGAAATTAGAAGTAGTTTTGAAACAAATCTTTGCGCTTAACAAATAAAATAAAAAATGTAAGTTAATGAATGTCTTCAGCGGAGTGTGTAACACCGTTTCCTTACTCCACGAAAGTAAAGGAGTAAAGTAAAGAGTAAAAGTAAAGAGAAAGAAAAAGTAAAGAGGCCGAATGGAGGAGGCTCATTCTTTATCCCCGCGCTGAAGATGGTCTGTTAAACTGTTTTCTCGCTAGTGAAGCATTCAGTTTTTCCACTTTCAAAGTTCACCATGTAAATAGCAAATGTGCCATGGCGCTACGCAACTGACTTTTAAAGCAAATGTGAGATGAGACTCAAAACACACCCATATAACTCATTAAGAGAATAAGCAAAACCCTGTTAGACCATGCGCCTGTCCTTAAAATAGCGAAGTGAATTCGGACACGCCCTTAATGCTTTTGCACCATGCTCTTTAGACTTTGTGCCTAAACCGTTAAAATAGAGCCCTAAATTGTTAATGTTAAAAAAACATTATTGCAATAAATAAAATACATTTCATTTTAAAATAAAATCTAACATTTAAATTAGTATATTCAGTCCTTATTTTTATGAATTTGATGCAACAAAAATACAAAAATATAAATGATTATTAATTTTTTTTCCATTATTATTATCAGTAGTAGTATCTATTCTTTGCGTGTGTGTGCATGCGTGAGCGTGTTTGTGTATGTGTGTGTGTGTGTGTGTGTGTGTGTGTGTGTGTGTGTGTGTGTGTGCACATATTCTTACCATTGTCACTGGGTTTCCTGATGAGTTGAGCTCGACTGCAGTGAGCAGCCTTTTCTTCTGGTACCTGAGCCACATCACTGGTCTGAACAAACGTGTAAACACAAATGAATCTCTCACATAATGTACACATATGAACACAATGTGTCCTAACAAAGCTCTGTGTCTGTTATGGATTTCAGACACAAAAATATTCACGTTGACTGTTTACTATTTAGAGATTTACATCTATTAAATATCATATTTCAGATAGTTTTATCTTTCTTTGCAAATAATTTCACGGTTGATTCATTTCACCTTGTCATATTATGTTTTCTGTCTGTTCTCCTGCTTTCATCTCATTCTCTCCCTTTTTTGGTCATATTTGCTTTAGAGAGGCATTATCTGAAGCAGACCATCACTTCCTTCCAGGGTGTATGTTTGCCTGTGTTTGTTTCAAACAGTAAAACAGTACATCTGGGCCTCCTGCATTTCCATTCACTTGCAGTAACTAAATATTAGGTGGTTTAAACATGTGCATGCACACGCAGATAAAAGTACTAACAACTGAGTGCAAAAGGCAAGCAGCAAACATGTTGCTATAAATAACATAATGATGACAACATTCGAGTTTTATAACAGGCTGTTTACAGAAACAGCAGTCCTGTGATAATATCTCCAATGGAAGAACAAAGAAGCACTTCTAATGCAGAGAGGACATAATGATTGGGAATTAAGACAGAGAGCAGCTTAAGGAGATGAAATTGAATTATTTTGAGTGTTTTATTGAATTAATCATAATAATCATCACTATTTTTTACTATGAAAACTTCAGTTTACCCGCGAGCAGCCAAGCAGATGCACATTAAAATGAGATATCAATCTTTTTAAAAGCCTGAACTGAAGCAGATTGCCTGCAGGTAAATGATGGATGCATGTTTACTATTATCAGCCTTGGCCAAACGCCAGTCTCTCCTTTAAAAAACACACACACACACACACACACACACACACACACACACACACACACAAACTTTTGTACAGATATCTTTATGGCCATCCCCCATAGACTTTTGTCTTGTTTTTATATTGATCTATGAATACTTATCTGCTTAATCGAACCCTTGCAAAAACCTTTTTGCATTTGTAGGTAAATGCTACTTAGAAGGTGGCTGGTTCGAGTCCCGGCTAGGCCAATTGATGAATAAAGGGACTAAGCAGAACAAAAATGAATAAACGACTGAATGAATGTTTCCTCCACAATGTCAGAAATGTTGTACTATTTTTGTGGGGAATTCGGTCATTACAATGTAGGCAAAACCTGACCAACACACACACAAAAGTATATTCAAAGAAGTAAAATATGTTTGCAGTTTTTTATGTTAATAATATTCTTAATTGTATTGTAAATATTGAATTTAAACACATTAATTACTTTATACATATTTTAAAAAATAAAAAAAGAAATAGAAACATGTGCTTCTTACAGAGTTTCTCTGTGGTGACTCTGATCCACTGGTTCGCTTGTTTTTTTGTGCCAGAGAAGTTCCAAACCTCAGCGTCTCATACACCGGGTCAACTTTACTGCCACAAGCTAGAACAAAAAGGAAACACATGGGTCAAAACACCATAAAATATCAGTGACCATAACTATTCAAGTAATAATGCAATACATTAGTGCGCAAAAGTAAAACTAACAAAAAAAAAAAAGTAGATATAGCTCACCAATAGGCATAACCTCCCTGATGCACCCAAACTGTTCCTGAATCAGCAGAGGGGAGCTAGAATATCTTCGAAAACCTTTGGGCTGCAATCACATAAACAGGGTCACTGGATTTGGTCATTTCACTAATTTCTTTATACCCAGAATTGATTTTCATGGGCATTTTTATCATGTTGAATGCTAAAATAAAAAAATAAATAAAAAATAAAAATAGTCTATTTATTTTAAATGAATCAATAGTTTAAAACATCGATTATTTCCCAATCTAAACAATTATGGCTGCTTATTGTCACAAAATAAAACCAGCATCAAATATTGTAAAAATGTACATCTAAACAAACCACAAAAAAGATGTGAACATTGATTTTATCAAGTATTCTTAAACTAACAAATAAAACAGATTAGAATTGCTAAATATTCCTCAGCTTACTTTGTGAAACCTGTGTTAAACATTCCCTTTTTATTTATATATTTATTATATGCCCTTATTTAATAATGGTTTGATTTCTTTCAGAGCAAGTACATATAGGTATGTTTTGTATACCATCAAAAAAACTTTAAATAGTTTGACATAATTTTCTTTCACAAATAAATCAGTAAAATAGCTCATTACCCTTTTTTAACATAATATATATCACTATCCCAGAAACTTTTTCTTTTTAAAATTTTGACTTCAAATGTCAATAAAAGTCAATTTGTTTAAAATATATATTTTTTAAATATTCATGAACAGATATTTTACAGCATATATATTCAGTCCTGATGTACACTAGTGTAACTGCTGCATTACTACATGTGGTTCAAGTCTAATAAAACAGGGGTTTAGTCATGACTTAATCCAATATTAGTCTGACAGCATTCATCTTCATTTTCAGAAGCACTGTTTAAATGATCCTTAATGAGGCAAAGTAACTGGATTATAGCGTCTAAACTCATTTGAATGATTATATATTCATAAGACAAATTTCCACAGGGATTCGTTGGTTCAAATGATTAAAACACAAGCACTTTCAGCATTATATTTTGCATCACGGAGCAAATGCACAGCCTTTGCAAAAGACTAACTGTGCTCACCATGCCCTTATTTGTATTTGTTGTGTTAAATCCAAGCAGGGTGTCTACTCAATCAGCATCACAAATCTGCTTTGAAGACTTCATCGTTAGCCACGACTGGGCTTGGAGACTAATTTAAGTACCACTTGAACCTAGAGACGAGCTCTCTAGTGCTGTTACGTCACATTTCTCCAAGAGCTTGCTGGAGAAAGCATGCAAAGAGACATGAAGTAGATGCTAATAAATGCATTTAACACAAGTGCACAGTGTCAGGGAGCACGCACCCGCTAAAACTGAAGTGAGTCAACCGAAAAAACTTCCATGTGATTAATTTGTTTAATCAACCAAAAGAACAATAATAGCCACACCATGTGACGTTCGCTTGGCACATAATGGGGGTTTTAATGGTTGACTAACAACAACCAGGACTGAGCTCATGTCATGCTGGTAGAAAAGCAGTCGTACAGCTCAAAGGTTTTCACTGATCAGACAAGCCAAAAGAAATAAACAGAGTATAAAAATAGAGCAAAAGTGGAATTAGAGCTGAATCCTGCGGGGAGTTGTTCTCTTTTTAATCCTGACCCCCCACAGGCATATTTTCCATCTGCGAGAGTCCACTACATCATCATCGGGGAGACTCATACAACTTCAGACTCAACCCACCACACAGTCTGAAGCACAGTGTGTTTTCCACTTCCTCTGCTGATGACCTCATAGTGTAGTAGTAGAATCAGACGTGCTGGGTTCTAGGAATCAAAACACCTATCAAAAGATTCTGTCAAGAGTTCAATGTTATTAGGGCTGTTGATTTTAATGTGGGAACTTACAGAGAGTTAGTCTATAAAGTGAAATGGTTTTTGGCAGATATATTGCAGATTTTATGGCAAGAGAGTATTTAAAGGAACCAGTTTTTTTTTTTTCCTCAACAGTTGAGTTTTACCATTTTTGAATCCATTTAGCTGACTGTCTGGCGGGAGCACTTGTAGCTTAGCTTAGCATAGATCATTGAATTAGATTAGACCATTAGCATCCCACTCAAAAATAACCAAATAGTTTTAATCTTGAAATCCTAACCCTTTCTGTAGTTACATTGCGTACAAAGACCAACAAGAAATGAAAAGTTGCTATTTTGTAGACTGATATGTCTAGGAACTAGAGTCTCGTATAATGTCATAATCAAGAAACTCTTGAAAAAAAAGTTAAAACGTCAATTGTTTAACTCTGCACTGTAAAAACAGTGTCAGTAAAATCACGCAGCAAAATTATAAACTCATTCACGCTTTTTATAAAATTGCGACGTCATGATAATTTGTCTTACATAGTAAATCTGGTTCTAAATTGAATCATTAAAATTGATAGTCTTAAATTCCATGGGTATATTTGTACGAGTAGACAACCACACATTGTCAAAATTATAATTTTGTAAATTTACAACATATATACAATAAAGTACAATAAATTTATAAAAAATATATTAAAATGTAATTTTTGATTAGTAATGCACAATTTTAAGACCTTATTCTGAAAAACTTTAAAGGTGATTTCCTTAATGTTTAGATTTTTTGAACATTCATATTCCAGATTTTCAGATATTTGGATCTCGGCCAAGTAATGTCCTATCCTAATGAACCATACATCAATGGAAAATGTATTTTCAAAATTGTCCAAAAATTGACACTCATGACTGGTTTTACAGTCCAGGGTTACATACTGTATACAGTATTTTATTTTAAATATATTTAAGGAGGGTTTACACCTTTTATTTAGAAAAGAAAATAGACAATAGAGAGGAAAGGAAAGGAAATAACAGGCAAAGAACCTCAAGCCAAGAATCAAATTTAGGTTGGCGTGAGCACCACAATGCTGTATGTCAGCAGAACTGGTCAAGCCCATCAGAGCCTAGTTTCTCTCAAGGTTTTTTCCCTTCACTTCATTAATTTGTGAAGTTTTTTCCATGCCAATGTTGCCACTGGCTTGCATGGATCAGGAATTGTGAAGCTGCTCGTCGATGGATTTGCTCTTCAGTGTTTAATCTTTCAGCAGTGAAATTTAAATCACACTGAACTAAACTGAACTGAACTTCAACTCTGAAATCTGAACTTTACTAGAACTACGATAAGCTTCTTTGACACAATCTACGTTGTAAAAAGCGCTATATAAATAAACATAAAATGAGTTGAATTGAACTACTGCAGTGCCAACAAATAAACTATACAGTATTGTATAAATACAGTACATTAGCATTAAAAAAATTTGGGTCAGCGAGATTCTTAAATTATTCTGAAAGATTATACTTACCAACAGGGGCGGAATGGATATTTTAAAAGTGGGGGGGCAGCTGTATGAAATCTAAAAGTTTACATTCTTAATCACCTGTTTCTTAATTGTCTGTCTCTAAAAGTGAGGGGGACATATTCCCTCCTTCCCCTCCGGTTTCTACGCCCCTGCTTACCAAGGTAGCATTACAGTAAAATAGCAATAACTGTTTACTATTGTATTGTATTATCCTTTCTATTTGTATTCTATTGTATTTTCTTATTTCTGTTCGTTTTTGTGATGGCAAATAACTGACAATAACTTGTTAATTATTAGTATTACTACACTCTTCAGATGTCTTGTCACATGATCCATCAGAAATCACTATGATATGCTAATTTGCTGCTCAAGAAAAATTTAACATTCATGTTAATACTAGTTGGGCTGATTATTGTTTTTTGGAGGAAATTTCTTTTTAAGACTCTAGAGGTGTTAACTTCTTACATCATTTTAGTATAACTCAAATTAAATGAGTAATTCTATGACTTTACTACTACATTCCTGCTTCATGACTTTTACTTATGACTGATTTAAATGAGTGATTCTATGACTTTCTTCGTGACTCTTAGTTCTACATGCGAATAAGTTTTTGAGAAAGCTGTAAACTCGTTCTTAAGGTCAATCGCTCTCTAAGAAACCTGACTCACTCCTGTACTGCACTGAAGTCATGGGAAAACCAATGGAAATTTTAGCACTCTTTTTCCTTTTTGCCATTTTTTTTTGTGTGTGTTGGGGGCGTGTGAATTTCCCTGAAGAGTCGTGACTTGTGGGTCCCCTGAGCAGAGCACAGAGGTGTTTACATGATAGATGCATCCTGATATTGCGTATCAACTATACCATCCTTCCTCTATCTCACTTTCTCTAGTACACACTTGAGAATCATTAACATTCATACTCACACACCAATTCACAGAAGGAAAAGACAGACTGATGAATCACACTTTCAAATAACCAAAAATATCACTGCGAAGAGTAACATATCTTAACACTCACACACTACAAATCTTCACCTACTGCCAGAAAGGAACACCAGAAAAGTGCTATAACAAATTATAAGTATGAAGCTGCTTTTAGTGTTTTCTTTGCAACAGTATCAGTTTTAAGCTTCCTCTATGCAGAAAACAAACACTGGCTAGTAAATACCAACTTGTTTAGCTTCACATTCAAGTTTTAGATTATCCAAATATCAACAAAAACAAACAAAGTATCAAATACTCAATTCACATAGAGAACAAATATCTCACCAGTTTCCCCATGCATCTCTGCTGCCCAACTCCATCAAGGCACTTGTGATGGATGCCCATCTTGCAGGCTTTGCACCGAAGGCCCAGCTTAGCATTGGTACCTATAGCAATTGAGATCATATTGAGTTAATATCAGGTTTAAAACACTCTTAAAAATAAAGCTTCCAAGAACCATTTTTTAATTGAATTTATTCTCACTTTTGTGAAATTATAAGTTCCCACACTGTAAACCCCGCTGTTGTCATTACTAAATAATATTAAGTTAAAATAACTTGACATTACTTAAAATACCAAGTTTTGGCTCAAACCTTAAACAGGGCTGTTTAATTTACTCATTAGGCAGCAAAAAACTTTTAATTTATATTTATAAAGTTCTCTAAACTTAACATTTTATTTTCTTTAAACGATTCATCATGTCTCTGTTTAAAATGATTGGATGCACTTGAAATTCTGTCTTGACAACCGCGCTGATTGGTTAATATTTGTTATATGACACAAGTTGGTCCTTTTGCTTGTGATGCTGAATTTTGCTGAAGCGCAGCAGGACAGAGGCACTACCTGAACCCATCTGACGAAAGATAGAAGTTAAATTAGTAAGTATATATTTAAATGCTTATATAAATTTTTCTTATTGATATGCATACGGGGGGACATGGTGGCGCAGTGGATAGCAATGTCGCCTCACAGCAAGAGGGTAACTGGTTCGAGTCCCGGCTGGGTCAGTTGGCATTTCTGTCTGAAGTTTGCATGTTCTCCCCGTGTTTCCTCCAGTTTCCCCCACATGTTCAAAGACATGCACTATAGGTGAATTGGGTAAGCTAAATTGTTGGTAGTGTACATGTGTATGTCCTGGTCCTTCAGGTAGGGGGTTGAGCGCTGCGCTAATGACCCACCTTGAAAAATTTGATGTTACGAAACACCAACATGTTGTAGCTAAATATCAACTTCGATATAAACAGCCCTGGGAGTAAGTAAAGAATATAATAGCTGAAACATTTGGAAGTTTCATCTATTAGCCATTTTAAGTTATCTGTAATTAAACATTTAAGTTAATTCAATAAAGAGACCACATTTGGTCAACTCAATGAATTGAGTTGTTAATTTCCCATTACTCAAATGAATGAATTTCCTCAAATCATTTGAGTAGTCTCAACTTATTAGGGTTTACAGTGCATGGATGATAAATGTTGTTCATACTGAATTACAAGTGTATTTATAAGAGTATATCTTTAAAAATTAATAAATGAAAATGTGCATTATTGCAAAACACATGATTAATAAATACATGGTAATTGACAAGCAGTATTAAGATTAACAGTTTGTTTTTTTTATTCACAATTAAATCTGACTTAACATGTAATCTCAAATAACTGTGTTATGCATATTGTTACTAAAGGGTTCAAACATTAAAGGGCTGCAATTCTGCAAGTGTTTAGGTTGCTTCAGCTTTCATTTCTTATGCCTAAAAAGAAGATCCCTTAAAAGTGGCTCATCAAATTATGGATTTGCAGTCCCAGAAACACTTGCAGAATTTAAAATTATTAGTAGAACTGGAAACAGGAAAAGCAGGTGTTAATGCTGAACTGAGCAGAAACAGCTGAAAACAAACAAGAGCAAAGCGTAAATTTGTACAAGACGTCATCTAATAAAACAGCACTCTTAATGTAATTGTGTTCTTCTGTTTGCTCAATTTCACCGTTTGATATCACCACACCTGGTGCTGAGGACAGGATTAAGAGATGCTGTTTTATTGATCCAAAATCTTTATGAAAAGAACTTGGAAAAAGGAATGAAGAAGGAAGAGTGATAGAAGAAAGAGTATAATTTCCTTGATTTCAATATTTGTACATAATATTATGCTCATAATCAAACATTTGATCACATTGCTTTTAAAATGAATACAAAATGATAGCCAAATCCACCAAGGGGCAACAAGTCTTCTCTGCACTTCACTCTGGCGCAATTAAATAATAATGAAACTTCTTCTAAAGGCTTCACCATCGGTATGTTAAAACACTAACATTAAATCACTCTTCTTTCTTACAGCTAGTGCTTAATGTATTCAATAACAAAAAAAAACTACTCTTTCGCACCAATTACTGTCTTTGTATGATCTTTGGGTAATGGAGAATTAATCAGGCCTAATTGCTTCTCAGAAATTAAAATCCTGCATAGGGGCAGTTTAAACATGAACAGATTTTGTTGTGGTGAGTCAACAAATACTAATTACTGAAATTATAGTCACCTTTTCCAGCTGTTTTCTGAGAGCAAGCAGCCTTTTTGAAAAATAAAACCACCTTCTGGTAATAATAACCTCTTTCTCTCTTCTTGAAGCTTCCATTAATTTAAAACCTTGATGATAAAACAAACCCTCGTTTACACTTTATAACAACGGCATGCATATAGCAAAGCTCGAAACATAGAATAAAAATATTCTTATGACTGTAACAAGAAACATCAGAAAAACAATTCCTTTACAGAGTAAGCGGATTGAGATTGATCGCTCTGAGGAAAAATTGTATCAAGCATCAGGCTGGCAAGCATATGAGAAGCTTCTTCTTCATATGCATTTCCTGGGAGTGCTGAAGAAGTCATTATGAGTGCAGAAGCAGGACGAGGGTGGGCTGGGGTCGGGGGTGGGCGAACAGAGTTGGATTGGGTTTCTAAAGAGCTCAATTCATCATCAAACAGAACAGACTTACCAAACACCTTGCCAGCTCCACCTTGGCAAGCTAAAAAAATTACAGAAGAAAATCCCTCTTGTATTACAGTTGTTCCATGTGTTGGAAAAAAGGGTGATCATACATGACAACATGACTTCATTTATAGCTCTTTTGATGTTGATTTTTAAAATAAACATGTGTACTGTCCGGTGCTTCCCACAGGTTTAAAATACACTTGCAGTGGTAGCCGAATTGAAACACACCATTTACCCAAATCACATAAATAGGTAACTATATGTCACAAACAATACATAATTTAATTACAATAATTTTATTTATTAAGACACTGTTATACACTGTTTCTTTTCAATGGGTTAAAGTAAAAAAAAAGACATCCACAATTTCTCTTACTTTTATGCTATTCAGGAGCCATGTGCACCCACTGACAGGTCAAATCTGCTTCTCTCTTTCTTTCAAGTTTAAAGCAAACTTGAATGCCAAAGCAACTTAGATATGTATATAAAATAGCCTACACTGTAAAAAAAAAAAAATTTTTTATGGAAAAAAAAAAGTTAAATAACGGCCGTTAAATTACAGAAATTTACTGTAAAATAACAGACATTAAATTTCAGAAATTTCCTTACATTTTAATTTCTGGTAAATTTCTGTAATTCAACCTCTGTTATTTTACAGTAAATTTCTGTAATTTAACGGCCGTTATTTTATGTTTTTTTCCAGCACTCTAGCTGCAGAAATAAAATATAAAATTACATATTTTTTTTACAGTGTATGTAATATAATAACATCATGAAATTAATAAAACAATCAGCAAATAATAAATAAATTATGGAAAAAAGGAATAAAAATAAATAAATAAGGCATTATTATTTAAATAAGGCAAATGCGTTGATTAATCATTACTAATGGTGTACATACATTTTGCAGCCAGTTTAGACCAGTCATTTCGTCCTCTTCGAGTATATAGTAAAGAGTCATTTAGATTAAAAAAAAATATTATTTAATGTTTCTCTCACTCTCGCGACTGTGTGCCAAGCCAAAGTAGGCTTACGTAAAAAGGTGATGCAAAAATGCATACAAGCAGAAAGCGAAAGCAAAAGTTGAATCCCGGATATTTTACAAGATTTAAAACCTGGGCCGGATGAATTTTTTAAGTCCTAAAAAGACACGCCTCTGTGGGTCTGCAGAGCATGTGAAACTGCCTGTGGGAGTGTTGACAGGTCATGCACACAAAGCGAAAAGGGTAAACGAGAGAAGATTTTCCACTACTTAATTGATTGCAGATGTTTGGTTATTGGGCGGACACAAAAAAATGTGAAGAACATTAATAACAGTAAAACTAAATAATCAATATATACTTGGATGGCCGCTAATATACCTGGGCAGCCCGCCCAAGTAAAGTCTATGTGTGGGAAGCACTGCTGTCATTTATCCATTCATTTTACTTTGAAAAACACAGGCAGTGTAAAAGGAGAAAAAAGTCTGATTTGCAGTAATGACATAAAAACCTTTCTATATTTGTTTCTGATAACAGTTAATTAACAATTCTATTGAAGAGAGTTTTTGTGCTGGTCCCTATAGGCTGGTTTATGCTGGTTTATATATTATGGATATATAAAAATGACATCAGTAGGTAGTGGCAAGTAGGTAGTGGCAAGTCATAATAAGTGATTCACAGAATCATTACTAATTCAATTGATTTGTTCAAAACAGCTGATTCATTTAGATACTAAGCAAAACATGAATTGTAGGATTACTGACATAATCCCATATTTTGGTTTGTATTTTGTACATAATAATATTACACATTGTTAAAACAACAATTAATATTACCAGAAACAATTATTAATGCACAGCATTACTTATTTTTCTAACTCTGTTTATGAAATCCAGTGGTAAGTGTGAAATGCTGTGAAAGACACAAGACAATACAACAGCAAAACACATCAGTCTTGCACATTTAGTGTTAGGGTTAGGAAATATAGAAAAACAGGAGTATTAGAGTGGCATATATAAATGCATTCTGTGTGAACAGTTCTTAAAAATAAAAACTTAAACTCTGTCATCATTTACTAATTATTTTGCTTTTACAAATCTGTATGATTTTGGTTCTTACGCACAAAAGATGCTATTATGAGAAATGTCTATACATTGAAAATTCGATGTCCAAACCAAAAGAGTCCAAACTAACATATTTTCAGATATTCACAATGTGGACAGTTTTCAAAATATATTCCTTTGAGAAAGAGATTTGTGGGGGGTAATCAATGCTTTAAATTTAGAGCGACGACTAATATATTTTCAGATTTGGAGTAGTTTTAAGATTTAAATTGTTAAAGGCAACTGGTTTTGATTAATGACACACAAGGTCCTATGGCTGTGAGAATGACTGTGTCACAGGGCTCATTTGCCCCTGTCTGCTACAACAAGCTGCTTCCAGCCGTCGATCGATTAATCAAACATCACATGCCCAGTCCAGACTCTCTCATGCATCCCTCTGCTATTAACTTCAGCCTCTGCAAAAAATCTTTAATGCATCTTTAATGGTCGAATGGATGATTTTCTCGGCTTGAGAAGTGACACAACAACTCAAATAAAAAAAATTCTGAAATGAAAATGACAAAGCACTATTTAACACCAGGCTTCAGTAACTTCCTTGAAAAATGTATTACAATATTTTGTCAAAGTCATGAAATGTTTGGACTTCATCTTAGAATTTATTTGGCCTGAAGGAACTGAGAAAGTATATTTCAGCATTCAACAGCACTTGGATGTCATGCAGACTTAATTTTAATGTTGCTAATGTCATCAGTTGCCCAATGGGATGAGAATCCACCCACACAGACAGCCAACCATATTCCCAATGTGCTAAGCCTTCTTTTGTGCTTTGAAATACAGCGTGGCTTCAGTGTCTTTAGAAATAGATGCCTCTGCTGCAGCCAAACATGAGAGAACATCAGCATGAAAAACATGCAGCTCTCCAGAAATTGCTTTGTAAATTGATGACTGACATTTTGCAATAGACTCAATACTGAGAATTAATTATCTTATTCTGATGAAGCACACAGTCAGTTCTTGGTCAGTAAATATATGTCTTTACAGCTGCACGATGGATCATTAAAACATTTGTCCTTTCGTTTTGTTACCCACACAGCTGAGTGGGTGTTAAGTGGGTGTTTCTTCAATTTTGGCCTTTTCTAAAAGGCACTTTCACATGCTGACTACTTAAAGGGCTGACTATTTGGTCATTATTTACTCGTCCTCCACTTGTTCCAAATCTGTGTGAAATTCTTTCTTTTGTTGAACCCAAAATATAGATATTTTGAAGAATGCTTGTAAATAAACAGTAGAGGGTACCCAGTGACTTTACAGTCTTTTTTCTACTGTAAATGTATGGATACAACAATTTTTCAGAATATGCAGGTCAATAAGTACTTAAATTAGTAATAAGTAGTAACTTAAGGGTTAGTAAATGAGAGTAAATTTAAATCTTTGATCCCTCTAATTTACCTGCAATGTTCAACAGTAAAAATATTTGCAACCAGAAGAATTGTTTTAAATACTTTATAAATATTTGCAGTTTTTTTCTCAATCAAAATGATCTCCCAATTAATTAAAAATGGTTTTTCAAGTGAAACTGCAGAAAAAACTGACACAATTGAATAAACCTGTTAGAATAATATTATTAATAGAATTGTTGAAAATATTAAAATTCCTAATTTATGATAAATATTCATAGCTTAAGAATGAAAGAAACACAAAAACAAAGGTCCTGTAAAACAACAAAATCTGCACATTATCGGAAAATATATTTTTACTCGTCCTCCACTTGTTCCAAACCTGTGTGAAACCTTTTCTTTTGCTGAACACAAGAAGATATTTTGAAGAATGCTGGTAACCAAACAGTAGAGACCCAGTGACTTTACCATATTTTTCTACTATTAAAACTCAAAAGCTGCAGCAAATGTCTGGTTATCATCATTTTTCAAAATATCTTCTTTTGGGTTCAACAGAAAAAGAAACTCATGCAAGGTTTTAACAACTCAAGGGTTAGTAAATGAGAGTTCATTTAAATGTTTGATTAAACTATGCCTCTAATACAACTGCAATGTTCAACAGTGAAAATATTTGCCATCAGAAGAATTATTTTCTTCAAATACTTGTTTTTGCAGTTTTTATCAAGCAAAATGATCTCCCAATTAATTAAAACAAATGTTTTTCAAGTGAAACTGCAAAAACACTGACACAATTGAATAAACCTGTTTAGCAAAATTGCTGAATAGAATAATTCCTCATTTATGATAAACGAATGAAAGAAACACAGACAAAGGTGAAACAACAAAATCTGAAGATTAACTGAATATATATTTTAAGTAAAAGTATATTAAAAAATAAATCTTGTGTCAAAAATGTGCCTAAAGCTAAATTAATGATTGAACAAACTAAAATATAAATAAGTGCATAAATAAACAATCTAAAACTGTTTAAATCCTAAATTAATAAACATTTGATGCATAAATAAATGCTATCTTTTATAATATCTTTTGGCTTAGTCCCTGATTTTCCAGGGGTCGCCACAGCAGAATGGACCGCCAATTATATAAATATAAATTGATGCCTAAATAAACATTTTATGCATAAATAAACATTAAATGAAAAAAGAAATATTTTTAAAGCCTTTGGCGCCCAGACTGCAGCTCTGCACAGGAAGTTTGGCCAGAGGATTGTCAAAAGTTTTGTTTGTTGCCACTGTGCCCACTGGCTTGCTTGGTTTGGGACTTGTGGAGCTGCACATCGATGGATTTGCTCTTCAGTGTTTTGACTTTCAGCAGTGAAAATTAAAACTGAACTACTACTACTACTGAAAACTGGACTGACAGTTTTAATTTCAATTTACTAGAACTTCTATTTTAAGCTGCTTTGACACAATTTACATTGTAAAAGTGCTATAGAAATAAAGATACATTGAATTAAATATGTAAATAAATAAATCAATCAATAAATAAATAAATAATCAAGGTAGTTTTAATGGTCTCACAGAAAACATAAAAATCCTCAACTTGAGCTGTAAACTAAATAGCACAGCAACAGGTCAGGTTTCAGTATCTGCAGCTCAAATATCCCGTTCACCACACCACTGGTTAGAACATGGAAAACAAAGGATTGTGATGCTGAAACCCTGTTAAATTCTGGTGTCCTGATATCCTGATATCTGATCCACATGCAGAGATTTGGGTCAATGGCACGTGCAAGCTCATGTTTAATCAAGCCGTAGAGATTTGGGTCGAGCACAAGTGAACAGGTATCTGGTACACCTGTGGAGATTCAGGTCACACACAGGTGTCCTGATATTCGGTCCATAAGTGGAGATGTCATTGTTTGTTATTTAGTAATAACCTATTAGTCACAGCAAGAAACTGACATTCGACACACACAAGCAGAACAGCTACACACTCCACTCGCAGTTTTTTCTTTTTTTTTTTCAGGCAGCTGGTGAGATCTCATAAAATTCAGTAATCAGAATGCTGAGGGATAATGAACCGACAGATCATTCCTCATCTATCGCTGCGCAAGCTCAGGTTTCTCTGCATTCACCACAAAGCTTTGAAATGCATCATTTGGCTGCTTGATGTCCTTTTCATGAGGATGTGCCAGGACTGGATCTGGAGCCCTGCCCTCATTAGTGTGCTCTTCTGAGGGAGTGTTAGTGAGGTAAAGAGGTGATGAGGCCTGACAGATCCATATGCCAGCCACAACTAGACAAGACACACACCGACCCTATCTAACACACACACACACACACACATGCAAAAACACTCTTCAATACTCGCTTTCTTTGCCATATGTATTATTTATTCATTCATTCATTCATTTCCTTTTCGGCTTAGTCATTTTATTAATCTGGGGTCGTCACAGCGGAATGAACCGCCAACTTATCCAGCAGATGTTTTACACAGCGGATGCCCTTCCTGCTGCAACCCATCACTGGAAAACATCCATACACACTCATTCACACACATACACTACAGACAATTTGGCTTATTCAATTCACCTATATCACATGTTTTTGGACTTGTGGGAGAAACCCACAACCCGGAGGAAACCCGTGAGCATGGGGAGAACATGCAAACTCCACACAGAAATGCCAACTGACCCAGCCGGGGCTCGAACCAGCGACCTTCTTGCTGTGAGGCGATTGTGCTACCCACTGCGCCACCGTGCTGCCCGCCATATGTATTACTATTTAATTATTGTCTAATTTATTTTACTGTCAGATAAATCTTTCTTTTTCAACAGGTGGACATCTGTTCCCCTCACCACACACACACACACACACACAGACACACACAAATTGAGAGCAACAACTCCTTGTTGCCCTCTATTAGGATAAGCCCACAAATACATAATGCAGGCTTTGCTGAGCACATATGCTTTTAAATACCACCCACAAGTAGAGAGTTTACAATCTCTAAACCACCTCAAGGTTTCAGATTAAGAACTATCTTACGGCTTCAGGTGAAAAATTTATAAATATGAAGTTCTGAATGAACTGCAGTTGACCTTATTTGACTTAATTCTGTCTTTTCAACACATAAATATTATTTTAATGCACTATTGAAACATGATTTGCAATAATTGTATATGATAAAAACATCTGTTCATGAAAGTATCGGTTATTTTAAAATGAATGATTAATTATTATTATTATTATATTATTCTAATCTACAGCTTTCAGTTAATGTTAATCAGAGAATATAGTATACTTATACAGATTTACGATCAGTTAAAAGGATAGATCACTCAAAATATGAAAATTCTGTCATAATAAGTGGTGTAAAGTAACAAATTATAAATACTCATTTTACTGTAATTTAATAGTTGTTCTCAGGAATTGTAATGTACTGAGTAATTTTAAATATGTGTACGTTTACTTTCCATTGAGTACCTTTTTAAATGCCTTATCAGTACTTTTACTCAGTCACTGCAGTCACTATATTATTTTTTCCTTGTCTATGGGGATTGGCTAAAATAATAAAATAATAATAATTCTCCATTATATTGAACAAGTTCAAGTTTGGAAAGTGTCAATTTTTTTCAGTTATGTTCTGTAATATTCCTCGGTGAACCAAATTTATAGATTTAATTCAATTACATCTAATTTGTTTATTAAACATGTTTTCAGTGTTTTGAGGGATATTGAGTGGTTCTCAATGACATTTGTGATATTAAATAAACGGTGACAGGTTTGTTTTCCTGCACCTATTAATGGATGACCATGAAAAACTGCACTTATTTTTTATTATACTGTTTACCTTTCATGTGTGAGCCATTGTATAATAAAATACAAACTTTGCATCTTGTTTTACAGACACCTACAATCCCCATTTTTAAAGAAACATGTTTTGTGAACACTTACACTGTTTTGGTGCTCTAGATTTGCCAGTTTCAACCGATGAATTAATATTTTTGGTGCAAACATGCATCCACATTGGTATGAACCATAATAGGAGTGGTCAAATGTGTATCTATTATTTAAATTATTGATATTATTTAAGATACAGATCAGAGCAAAATATTTCTTTACTACTGAAGGACAGACCCCCATACATCTTGTTTTGATGTCCTTTAGGGGGGATCAAGCGTTATTAGGGGGATCAGAACCCCCCAAACCCCCCTGTATTTCACACCCTGGCCATCAACCACCCTGCTTCCCAAGATATCAGCATCGGCCTTCAAAAAACCCATATCGGTCAACTACTAGTAACAACTAACATGAACAAAGGCCAATAAATACACTGTACATTGTCAGTGCATGTTGCTTAATGCATTAACTGCAGCAACAAATGAAGCCTATTCTAAATGTAAAGTGTTTAAGTATTTTATGCATTTTTAGGGTCAGCAACTGTAAAGACTCACACATTTGCAAAATAAAAAAGAAATAATGGAGTAATAATTATAAGTCAGCTTTTCCAAAGTACATATAATACAGTAACATTATTACTTTTATACTATAATATTACTGCCCCTACTTTATTTTGCTGTACAAATAATAGTCTTAGTAAGCAGACACAAGAAAGCTTACTGATCCCAGACCTGTGAACTGTAATCCGCTTGTTAAGTGGTGACGTGTTGGTGACGTATGTAATACTGTTTCCGGGTCCAAGCCGCCACTCATTTGAAATGACTAAATATTCGTTTATGATAACTTTTTATTCATATCACACATTAAAGTGAATTTTTATATAAAGTCATAGTGTACACAACAATTGCTGGGCTTGCTGCATCACAAATACCAAAATTTTAACAATTTATAAAAATATTATCACTTTCTGGCCATCAGATATTAGGCATGGACATATGTATTGCGATCGTGATTTTCGAAAGTATTACATCGCTTTATAAACGTTTATTATTACCATATTGATGAGTCTCCTCATTCAGTTTTTATAGAGCGCTTGGACAAGTTTTGTCATGTATCAGGAGTGCACTTGCATATATGACATTAAAGCCAACAGACACTGACTAATAGCCACAATACTTAGATTTTTATCTCATGGGAGTCTTTAACTCATTATGTCAGGCCGATCTATGATCGTTTGCTGTTTTCCAAATGCTAAAATCACTGTGCGCGGGCGTCATCCACAGCAGCAAAACATCAGTGTCTGGCAGACAGACAGCAGATGGATAACAGAAAGTTTTATGCATTTCTAATCTGTCATCTAATCTATAGTCATTACAATAGGAATCATAATACTCTTCTCGGTCAATACAAACACAGCTCTGTTTAAAAATGAGCATTGAGTAAACATAAAACACACGTCCTCTTACCTACAATCATGTGGTTGCAGATGTCACAGAAATGAGGCTTCTTAAAGATGTGCTCCAGAAAGGTGTGGGCATTGGGGTCCGTCTGGCGAGGGGCGCGGGACGGAGAGCAGATTGTGATTGGTAGGTTGCCTGGGATGACGATGGGCAGCGGAGGGGGTGGTGGAGGAAGTGACATCGCTGGGGAGGCCGTGACAGAGACACCGATGCTGCTCAGATGACCTGTGCTGCTGCTGACATCTGAAAGGAGTTCAGTTTGAAATTTCACATCCTCGATCGGCCGCTGGAAAAAGTTATCAGCACTTTTGCTGCGAAGACTCTTGGTCTTGAAAGACAGCGATCGCTTTAGCCTCTGCAGCTGAAATAAACAGAAAACTAATGTTTAAACATGCATCTATTAGCATCTTATTTAAGGTTATTTCATACTTATAAAACATTTCTTCACTGTAATTTTTCATATGTTAAAAGGTACAAGCTCTGGTTGTGTCAATCAATTGTGTCATTGCCTCTGAATATTTTGTCCTTCACAAAACAGAGATCAGGGTAGGGTTGCACCAGCTGTTCGTAAGTTCTTTCCTAAACTGGAACGTAAAGTCCACACCAGCAGCTTAGTAACTACTAGCTAGTTTGTAACTAAATTTGTTCTTACTTCAGTTGCACCACATGTTCTTAAGGCAAATCATAGTTAGGTCATAAGCTTTCCGTAAAGTCATGCGTAGTTGCATTGAATAATGTAATATTCAAAAAAAAAAGCATTTAAATCATTAAACTGCTTTAAAATTCTGCAACTAATATGTCTATATATATATATATATATATATATATATATATATATAT
>CAIGQZ010034880.1:15541909-15638065 GCA_903798205.1 Danio tinwini
ATATATACAATTAAATGCAATTGAGTTGGTCCAACATGATTTTATCACATGAAAGTTTAAATGCATTTCTATTTTTATTAACTTAAACTCAAAGGTCTGGTAATATCATGTATGTCTATTATGTGTCGTACATTTACAAGTTTCTGAGTTTTATTTGATGTATTTTAAGCATATTTCAGTTACATATTCAGTTGATTGAGTTATTGCTCACTGAGCAAATGCAACAAACTGCGTTTTTGCAGACACCCAAAACATTTCTCTCACTTAATTCAATCCCATGCAAATCATGCTGGGAACTACAAATCCCCTAAGCAGGTAGTTGGACTAACACCAATTCCTTCATGTTGTCCCAACACAAAACACTTAACTTAACTTAACGATTTACAAATTTAAGTGGACTGAACATAAAACAGGCAGCACGATGGCACAGTGGGTAGCACAATCACTTTACCACAAGAAGGTCACTGGTTTGAGCCTCGGCTGGAACAGATGGCATTTCTGTGTGGAGTTTGCATGTTCTCCCCGTTTCCAAAAACAAGTTCAAAGACATGCGGAATAGATGAATTGGGTAAGCTAAATTGTCCGTAGTGTATGTGTGTGAAAGAGTATGTATGGATGTTTCCCACTGATGGGTTGCAGCTGGATAAGTTGGCGGTTCATTCCGCTGTGGCGACCCCAGATTAATAAAGAGACTAAGCTGAAAATAAAATGAATGAATGAATGAACATAAAACAAATAATGTGCCCTAAGAAAGTACAAGAATTGTGTTGTTTCAGCTTATTTTAAACAGGTAGTTTGAACAAGCAGCAGTAATATTTTTTTTTGAGTGTATGTTAGAAACAAAAAAACTTTCCCTTGCTGATAACACATTGAAAAATATCTGCGCTCTCCCGGAAAATAATATTTTGATCTAAAAAGCTTTACACCAAGAGTTATTTTGTAAAATGTAAAAATGATTACCACAAGATCAACAGGAAAATGGCATTCATCACTGATCACACATTGAGCTGTTTAATACATGTCTTTTGAGCACCATTTCATAACTGCCAGATGTTTTTGACATTTATGCTAGCAAGCTTTCCAATAAAACATTGTCAAATCTGTTATCATTAAGTTATAGTAACAGTGGCTGTATTTAACAGAATCAACAGTGCTGACAAACGATGATAAAATTAGATGTTTTGTGTATGTACAGTAAACAACAGTTTTTTTGGTAATAAAATGTTCTGTTTATAAGCCTACCCTGACTATAAAAGATGAAATTATGAAACAAATGAAATTGTTATTATGAACATACATTTCACATGATTCAGATACAAAATATGAATATTTATTATACTTTATGTAAAGAAGCCACCTGCATAACTGTGTAAAGACGCCATATGCGACACAGTTTGGAGCATCCAGGAGCTTTCCATATTGTAAATATGCTTTAAAACACGTCACATTTTGTTTTGTCAAGGTTGTTGATCTGATTAATTCCCATCATTATTTAATTAGTCTCACCATATGTGGGATATTCTACTGCATCAATATCCTATGAGCTGCTGGATCCGGGGCACAAAAAACATTGTGCCGTTTTCATTTATTCTAGAAATCTCTTCTGTCAAAACTAGTTATTCCCATCATTTATTTTCGCAGATTTGGCAAAAAATAAGCACAAGTGACCAACTTAATGTGTTACAATGACATCAGATGAAGAAAAAAAAAATCCATCAGTTGTGATGGCAACAGATGGCATCTCATTTATATGAGAGAAAGAATAAGAGAGCAGTGGAGGAGAGCTAGGAAGGGCTGTAATTTTCACCCCCAGCTGCAGAAGAGGAGTGAAGGCCACGGGGAAGGAAAGAAGGGTCTTAATTATAGAGGACAGAAGGGTTTTACTCTATTAGTTAGTTCAAGATTTTGCACAGTAACACTAAAATTTACCAGCAACACCATCTTCTGGAGATTTCAACTTTTAATCCGTCTTAGTATGACTGACATTAAATCTAAAATGTCTTAATAGGCAACATATGCCAGACACACACTCTTAAAAATAATGTTTGCAAATATGGGCTTATGCATTGATGTCATGAAAAACAGTTTGGGTTTGAGAATATTGTTCAATATTTACATGAAGAGTTCTTAAAAGATGCATATATTCTTACTGTGAAATTGTTATAGTCTAAGCCTTTTTAGAGAATTAAGAATCTTTTCTGTAATGAAAAGTATGCAAAAAGGATAGTTCACCCCAAAATATAAAATTGTCATTATTTACTTATCCTTAAATTGTTCCAAACCTGTTTCTTTCTTCTGTAGAAGCCCAAAAAAACGATATTTTGAAAATATTGACTTCCAAAAGTAATTGTCCTGTTTATTATTGACTACTGATTTTCAACATTCTTCAAAATATCTTCTTTTGTTTTAACAGAAATAAAGAAAAACATAAAGGTTTTTAACAAGTTAAGGGTAAATAAATTGTCTGTAAATTTTCTTTTTTTTGGACTAACTAAGGTTCTTCATGCACCCTTCAATGACATGTTGACAAGTTGGCAAAAAAATGTTTTAATTACTAATAGCAATTAAACTTTAAAAAGAATACCTTCCCCAACTAAGGTTGTCTACAAGTCCTGACAGCATGTTTTTAGGTCATTGTAACTTACTAAACTAAGTTAATCTTGTTCTAACTTTTACGCTAACTTTTTTTATTTACGCAAGCTTTTTTAAGTCAGTTTAACATAATAAAAGTTCAGTGGACTCATAAGGGTTAATTTGATTCAGCTTAAAAATTGAAGACAACCAGGATTTTTTAAAGTTTATAAACGCCTGTAGATTAATATTTTTCTGAAGGGCTCTGGAAGTTTTTGCCAGAAACATCAAACCCATATGACATTTACGTATGCACCAAGAATCTGTTTCCCTTACGACCTATGAAATAAATGCTTATAATGTTTAGTATAATGATGAAAAGGCTAGTACAATACAGTAATGTCAATGTGTCATGCAAAAAGATGTGATAAATGCAAGGTCTATATAGTCTAATAGTCTCAAATATACTTAATAATCAAACTAACTATCTGTTGACATAATGCTGCTGAATTTCAATACTTGTGCAAACAATGATGTGATCAGAACTTTCTTTCTACTCATTTTTTTTTTTTTTATATTAATGGAACTGAACACAACACATTTTACAGATTTATCAGATAATTCATCTGTTCACTGTCAGTAAATTGCTGCAAAAGTGTTTCTTACTTCTTTTTCTAAGTAAAGAATGAAAAACAAGTTTGCTGTCAGTAGATCAGGGCATTGAATCATGCCCAATCTCAAACACTATGTCTACATGAGCATCAGCATCACTGAAACACAAAGGTTTCTGGATCAGCTCTTTTAAGGAGAAAGAAGTAATTATTTTAGAGTCCTTCATAGGTTATGCCAATCACAGCAAGGTCATATCAATTCAGTAGCAATTTTGGAAACAGGAGGAAATTTAGTACTTCTCCAATCAGAATCAAACATTTGAACCATGATGTACTTCTCAGACTAATGGATTACATCAGCTGTGAACACGCTTCAGCCTTTTTCAGCTCATTCATCCGCAGTCTAAAATAAGCATTTCAACTGTTGGTAACACAGCATGACATATGAAATCACCGCTCAAACTTTTTCCCCAGTGTTGAGTATACATGACAACAGTGATTGATTTGGCACTGCTTTGAAAATAAAATTATTCAATCAAAATATAGAAGCATGAAAAATAATTTGTGATCCACACACTTCCTTATGTGCACTCTCCTTAAAATAGTGTCATTCTGACTCTAAATATAACCATGGCTCACGCTATATATGGATCCAACCATTTCTTGTCATCCGTTTTACCTCTGATCCCTGCTAAGCTTAGCAACTGTGAATAATAGACTGTGGTAATTGCGCTTTTGCTGCTTGTTTGTCTGATGACTCAACATAAACACACAGAGATACAGAAAGACACACAGACAGAGATCCACTGTGACACTGAATATTCAATAACATCCCACATAGTGTGACAGTGCATTCAATAAACAGGAGATAATCGGGACAGTATCTCGATTTTCTGATAAGTACAGTATCACAATGTCCAGCATGTTATCCTAAACACACTCCTGAATATTGCAATTATCCTCATTCTCAAATCAGTTTAATGGGATGTAAAAAATGATAGTCATTTGATTGGATTTCATGCCAGGGCAGAGCCTCATTGAACTGTCACTCTCCCTCCATCTACTGTTGAACCAAAAACAGAGGGTAATTTTAAACTCTCAGTGTAAGAATCTGATGAAACTGCTTTCAGGATTTTTTCCATCTGTTCTTTTCGAAGCTCCCCATGAATCATGGAGTCGCAAACATAAAAGCCGCTCAAGATTGTAAAATGCCTTCAAGGGAAAACACACACATACATACACAACACAACACACACCTCTGGCAGTAATGAAATTTTACTCTAATCGTTTTCACCAGGCTGGGAGATGAAACAGGTCGCCATGCTCATGCTCTGAACACTTCTGATTGAAACTACATCAAAGCGGAGAGCAGAAAACAAGAACATTTTAAGGTAAACACACAAATACTAAATGCCAAACGCCATAACCAGATGCCAACAGAGCACAGATTGCAAATTGCATGCCTGCGCAACAGTTTGATGTAAGTTTGCAATACTTTCTAAAAAAGAAAAAGGCTTGTTTGCTTTAGAAGTATATCAAAGCAAGTATAAAATAAGGGCAAAAAGGTACACAATCAATCAGGTAATACTTGAAGAAAGTTTTAAAGTACAACCAGAAACATCTCAAGCCCTGCATACAACCAGTACTCAATGCAATTTCAATGAGCATTAAAAATACGCACCAAACAACCACGATGCACGGTTATAGAAAGTTAAACACAATATTACAACCACAACACACCATGTCCTCTAAAGCAGATGATGATCAAGCCTGTCGCAAGATGAGAGATCTGATGAGAAAGAGTTTCTGTAGAAGGCAAATCAGTAATGGACTAGCTCCACAAGAGGACGCTAGACATGTGCATTCATTGACGAGCAACACAGTCCAAAGACTTGTCGCTTATATATACATCGACTCATATCTGCATTTGTTGTTATTCCCTTCAATAAATGACTTATTGTTGAAATAAAAATGAAATGTTGTAGGAGATTAACAAAATAATGACTCCTCACACGTTGTAAGCAATTTGTTTCACAAAGGGCATGAAATTAAACAGCTTAGATGGTAAACTGAACTCAATATGAACCCAAAACAAGCCGCCCACACGGTGAACAGAGTCCTCTAGTGCCACAGTTAGATAGACTGAACTAGCGGGAAAACTCGGGAATGTGCTAAATGGATTTCCTGAGAAGTTCTCCAGAGCATTAGTACCAATTAAACCACCCCCTAATGAGGGATTTAAGCCAGCATCCCAGCAGGAAAGAGAGCACTGGAGGAAAGGGGGCTGGAAGTCATGACTAACACTGTTCAACATTCTTCAGGTAAAGTTCAATGCTTTCAAAAGCCATCTCTGGTTCCTAATGTGCTGTTTTCAATCCCTGCTGATAAATAACATAAAGTGGGTTTCTATTCTATATCGACCAGTAAAGGAGGCTGGTTTGCAGATCATCAATACAGAAAAAGGGAATGCTGAGCCCACTCCAGGTCAGTTTACTTAGACTGTAAGCCCTCTAACTAGCATAAACCAGCCTGGACTAACTTGAAATTCACTCAAGGTGGTTTATGCTGGACTTTTTTTTTTAGAATAAACAACTCAGCTTTGTGCTACACTAGTGCAATTGTAAAATTTACATAAATTGGATAGTCACCAACTTGTAATAGTAATTTTAAAAGATTTGTTGATAAAAATGTTGTTGATAATAAAATTGATGACTCGTCATTCACATTTAGATTGCTTAAATAGCAAACAACAATGAACTGATCATCCATTAAATTGCCTATTGGACAAAATTATTTATGTCTTGTAATATTTCTTGTTCAAGAAGCCAGCACTCAGATGAATGACAATAGGAAAGAAAAGATGATCACTTTTAACCTCAACATTTTACTTGACTCGCTGTCAACTATGAGGTTGTTTATTGAAAATAAACTTTGGTTTGCATCCTGGTTTGCATGCAACAATGTCAGAAAACACAAGCTTATCAAAGAGTCTAGAAGATTTGTTCATTTTAGTATGCAGCCTTGTACTATAGTCTTTTTTATTATTAAATATTTTATTTGCCTTAAATCTAAATTTATAATTATGTGACTCATTTTGATGCTAATATATCCATAATCCTGGACCAGCCCGTATCCTGAGCTGATTTCTTCACACTGATCCTGTGGGCCAGCCTGAACATCCGCTGGTAATCTACTCACACCTGTAGCTTCTCCATGATGGACGTCCAGTGTTCTCCAGCCTCTGATGTTTAGACTGCAGCTCTGCGCAAGAAGATTGGCCAGAGCAGAAAATCATGCCCAACTGAGCCTGGTTTCTCTAGAGGTTTTTCCTTCATTTCCGTCAATTTGTAAAGCTTTGTTCCTCTCCACTGACTTGCTTGGTTTGGGTATTGTGGAGCTGTGCATCGATAGATTTGCTCTTCAGTGTTTGGACTTTCAGGAGTAAAAATTAAACCACACTGAACTGAACAAACTCTGAAAACTGGACTGACACTGTCCCAATTTACTAGAACGTCTACGTTAAGCTGCTTTGACACAACATTGTAAAAGCGCTATAGAAATAAACATGAATTTAATTGAATTGAATAATTTTGTACTTTCAGAAAAACATTGCACACATTGTCACTGGGGCAGTACCCTTTCCAAAGGTACACTTTTTGGTCCATATTGATATCTTAAAGATACAATAACTTTCAAAAGGTATACCATTTTACTGTTTTTAGGTCTGAATATGTACAGTACCTTTAAGTTATGAATACAGATCTTTTAGGTACAAAAGGATACCGCCCCTGTGACATCTTGTGTACCTTTTATTTTTGGGTTTGGCTTTTAACTCTTTGATGAATCCTTTTTTTCCATATGAAAAAAGAAAGATACTTCTAGAACCAAAGCTGCTAAACAAAATATTTGCACTGTGAAACCCAACAGTCAACTTTATCAAATGAAATGAGTGTATGTAACTCAAACTTTACTGAAAGTTAATTCTACTCAGTTGAAAAGAGTTTTGAACTCAGTGTTGAAGGTAATGAGTTACCTCATTACTTCAACTTGAAGTTCACAGTACTCATATTTATTAGTTTTTTTTACTCAAATTGTTTGTAGCAATCGGTTTCCTCAAACGGTTTGAGTTGCCTTAACTTATTGGGTTTTACTGTTCTCAAATTGCTTTGTTTCTCAAATGGATTAAGTTTACAGTACTCATTAGGATTCATTTTTAACTTAAATGGTTTGTTGCAATTGGTTTCTTCAAATGGTTTGAGTTACCTTAACTTATTGGGTTTTACAGTGTGTATGCTTATGCATATTGTTAATTTATCCCAAGACTTTCAGATACTTGCTACCATTATTATTCAGATTTTATTTTACAAATCCATGAACTGATACATACAGCACTGCACTGGTTGCTTGTGTACGTATATTGCATTTTGTCATTACCTATAATACAGGCAAATTAATGAAACACATCATATCAGAGTACTGAGTCTGGAAGTAAAGAACGATGTTTTCTCTCGTCTGGGGAGAGCAAGCAGGGCTCTGACGCACAATGAACCCCTAAGACCGCTCTGCTTGTTCAGGCCATCGCTAATGAGACTGGAGCTAAAAACAGCGCACTGTGTGTCTACCAGAGGGACATCCTTTCTGTAACACATATGTTCCTGGCAGAGGCTTATTCACAAACTTGTATGCATGTACACATGCAACAGCTTGGATCCATCTGTGTGGTTTGTGTAGCAATTTATCCTGTTTTCACTTCCTTTGTTTGCCAGCGTTGTTGTTGAGTGGGAAATCATTGAAACAAGAAACAGCAATTTACAATAAAGAAATGTAGAAAACAGCTCATTATTAAGATACATTAAAGGCAAGTTAGACTGGAAAATGCACTGGTTGCTTTTAACCCACAATTCACTTTCATCCGTAAAGTCAAGCTGTACATTTAAATTGATTTTAACTTCATGATGTTTGTTAATTTGTTATTTCATAAGTTGTCATAAAACATCTGCATGCAACGGCCCCCTAAAGATTGAGCATAAGATCTTCTGTTTTGTTGGAGCAGATAAAGTGAGACCCTCAGTTGCTCATTAATAGAACAGCATGAATGCAAACATTATGCATCCAGAATTAGACTGTAATTCCTGCTTGTGTTTTGCTTCTTGTGAAATATTATGCAGCTATCAGATAAATAAATAGCACAGAGGTTGGATAAAGCTGATTTATATCTATGGAGTAGTGAGATCTGTGAGAGCTGTGATTCTCCATTAAAGGGCTGGGGCCCACTAGGGGCTTTCAGCAAACTTCAATAAGTTTTGAATAATACATTCATTTAATTCTGGTTTAAATTATAATGCAGAAATAAAAATTGTGAGAAATAATCCCAGAATTGTAGAATATGAAGTCACATTAGAAGAGATAAATGTTCAATTATCATAAGAATGAAAGTTTACAATGACAATATTTAGAGTAAAAGTAAGTAGAAAAGTTTTCATTCATTAAGTAATTTTCCTTCGGCTTAGTCCCTTCATTCATCAGGGGTCGCCACAGCGGATTGAACCGACAACTTATCCATCATGAGTTTTTACAGACTCATTCACACACACACACACACACTACAGCCAATTTAGTTTATTCAGTTCACCTATAGCGCATGTCTTTGGACTGTGGGGGAAACAGAATCACCCGGAGGAAACCCACGCCAACAGGGGGAGAACATGCAAACTCCACACAGTAACGCCAAATGACCCAGCTAAGACTCGAAGCAGCGACTGTCTTGCTGTGAGGCGATTGTGCTACCCACTGAGTCATCGTGTCACCCAGTACTTACGTAAAATGCTATTTAATTTCAAAGAAAAAAGTGAAATTTAGGAAAAATAAAGTAGAATTTACTCATTTGTCATTTGGTGAAGATAAATGTATGACAAATAAAACTATCATCATATCAATTCAAAACTGTAAGAATACTTTCCCAGATTATAGATATGTAGTCACATTGTGAAATAAAATGTGCAATAATGATTAATAAGGTTACGATTATGAGAAATAAAGATGTTTTGAGAATATGAGCAATTAAACTGTCAAATATTGAGTAAAAATGGGAGAAATAAAGCCATTTGGGTGAAATGAAGTTGGCATCATTAGAAATGGTCACAGTTATGTTAAAAGATGAAGTTGCAATTGTGAGACAAAACTGTAAGAAATGATATCACAGTTGGGATACAGTATATGACGATACATTGGGAAAATATGCAATCTTGAAAAGTTTTATTACAATTACGTTCAATTTTGAGAAATTGTGAGAATGATGTCAGTTTGTGAAATATAATTATCTAGTTAAAATAAACTTGCCCTTGGACTAAAATAAGATGAACATACATTTAAATTGTAATAGTAAAACTATGTGTCAAATTTAAAACTAAATCAAGAAATTATATTTAATTTTGAGTTATTGAAACTTCTGGTCACAAAATGAATTATTTTCTTCCAGAGATATCTTACACTGCAATGATATGAATTTAAGTCTTTAATAAAGACAAAAAATGCTGAAATTATTCACGTTTTTAAAGTATAATATCAAGTAAGATATCTATGGGTTTTAATAAAACATCTAAAATGGAAGTTATAGACTTTTTTGTGAACAAATCAGATGATCTAAGAAAATCACTTTTTACTAATGGTCCTTTTTACATATACATTTTCAGATTCTTCTTTGCTCTATCCATTGCAGGGTATCTTTATTACACCAATACAATAATAGAGCTGTATTCTTCACGTGTCACTTCTCTAAATGGATCATTTATCTGAATTAAATCTATCAGTTACAGATGACATTGCATTTATTGGAAAACTTCAGTTCTGATCAACCAGTGCCTTAACAGCGTTTATCAATTTGAATTGCTGATCTAGACTGTCTGGCTTCAGAGCGGATGCAAGGAAATTTAAAGCTGATCATATTTTATGCTGCAATTTTGTGTAGTTTCAGTTTTTTTGTTACTTGACGTGCTTTTGACATTTCTTATTCAGTTTTCTGGTTCAGTTTTCATTTGAAGCCTGATTTTTAGTTGATATATTTCACTGGAGGATTACATGCTTCTGTATATAAATATTTCAAATGCTTTGCATCGGCTTTACCACTGGTACACAAACACACAAGTGTTACACGGTTATAGACATGTATGTTGGAAGTGAGTGGGTGACTATGGGTACAATTACAAAATGACTCTGACTACTACTGGAAATTTTGTTGCAGTTTCAGTCGGTTTGTTAAAGATCAAAGCACATCTGTCTTCTAATGGAAAGACTGACTCATGAAACTGCTAAAATGTTTTAAATAATAGTTTTCATAAATTCTCCAACATTTCTTCACATGAGTTTTAAAACCATATTAGGCAACTATTTTTAACCACACCTGCTCCCTCAAAAGAAAAACAATCCTAAAAAAAAGCATTAAGTATAGTTATGTTTATAGATTTTTTTTTCATAATTTGTTATTTTGTAAATAATGTAATGTATTTCTAAAGTTATCAGACTATATATGTAGATTTAAGAAATCCCATCTGAGCAATGAATGTGACTCCATTCTTCATACTTGAAGCTGTCATTGCTAAAAAAAAGCCTTTAATACAAAGTATACATTTCTGTTGTTCAATACCTTCTCATTGTGTCTCTTTTTTTATTCGTATGTTTGGATTGTTTGAGTTTTTACAGAATTCTGAATCTATTTCATATCAACAGCTCCTTTAGAAATATATTTACAATGAAAAATCATGACGCGTTCATTACTTATTTTACCTGCTATTCAGTGGTGTAAAAGAGAGTTTGCCTTTTTACTGATTTATTATTTTTTGCATGTTTATCATACTTTAATGTCTCAAATTGTCAAACTAATTTAAATGTTGGCCAAAGATAACACAAGTAAACACATCATGCAGTTTTTAAATGAAGGGAAAACAAAATTCAACACTACATAGCCTTGTTTGAAATGACTGTGTGTTTGAAAGACAGTTGTGTGCCTGTTTGTAAGGAGCATGTCCAGCTATCTGTTGGTAACATCAAGATGAAGCAAACTTGTGTTCTGCAGCAGGATAATGATTTAACGCACACCAGCAAGTCTAAGTCTAAATGGCTGAAAAACAACAAAATGAAGACTTTGGAGTGGCCTAGTCAAAGTCCTGACCTGAATCCAATTGAGATGCTGTGGCAGGACCTAAAAAAGGCAGTTCATGCTCCAAAACCTTCCAATGTGGCTGAATTACAATGATTCTGCTGGGATGGGTGGACCAAAATTCCTCCACATCACTGTAACTGACGTAATCGAAAAATGCTTGATTGCAATTGTTGCTGCTAAAGGTGTCCTACCAGTAATTAGCATTAGGGGCAAACACTTTTTCACACAAGGCTATGTAGTTTTTTTTTTCCTCAATAATAATACACAGTATATATAGACAAGTAGCAAAATACGTTTATTGGTTTTAGTTTTATTGTTTACAAGTCTGTCATCTTCTATTCCATCAATTCTTCAAAAAAGCAGTGTCAATATATCTATCAGAGATAAAGATATGGCACATTCAGCAGGCACTTGATGATGCCATCTAAACATCAGATCAACCTGAAACTTCATGGCAAGCTTTGATCTTCTAGAGGTCTGTTGTTTTCAAAACTCAAACAATAAAACTCTCCAAGCCAGTAATAACAACATGCCAAGGATACAGTCTCCGTCTGTCTCCCGCTCTTCCTCAGATGTATAAAGGCAGATGGCTGAACTGAGACATGAAAGAAGATTTAATTACGCCACTGGCAACAAAGGGTGTGAGAGTCAAACTGAAACGTATGCATTTATCTAAGGCAAGAAAAAAAACAGTATCAAGGTCACAACACAGTTGTACATCACAGACCTGTGAAACTAGGACATGTAGTATGTTTTCCCAACACTGTCTAGGACTGTTGACGTCTCTTAATATAACACACACCTTCACATCAAACACATATCTGCTAACAACACACTTGGAAAGCTTTGAAAGACAGTGTTTATCGGTTCTATTTAGTGCACAAGACAAACCTGTCTGAGACTGTTGAAATCTCCTAATATGACACCCACTCACACACACACAGCATCAAACACATATCAGCTGAAACACATCTGGAACACTTAGAAAGACAAAGACTATTTATTGCTCTATTCAGAGCAGAAGACAAACCTCTTTATCCTCCTATCCACATGTATGCATGGCTACAGTTCTCTTTTAAAGCACAAAGAATATGTTTGCATGCAATGTGGTCTGTGTTTTCGAAGTGATAATGTCTACAAGACCCCGAACAGCCAAGGACATATCCATAAAACACACTGAATTCTAGCATGCAGAGAATAAAACACTTGTACAGCGCAAGGATGCAGGACAGAAAGTGTGTTGTGTGCGACTATTAGGAAAAGAAATTGCTTATGAAGGTCTTTGATTGTAAAAAATAGAAACACACAGACTACTTTAGGACAAATACATTGAAGAACACTTCACCCTAAAAAATAACAGTTGTCCATATCTGATTCACTGGTACTTTCGGTTTATTTACACTTTTATTACAAATTATTACAACTTGCTTTATTAAAATTTGATCTCTGTTCACCTTTGACTTGACTTTTATAAATGTTTTAGGTCACAAACTGCAGACAACTATTAATAAACAATATTTTACAAGATATTATTAATAAACTATTTTTAAAAATTCTTTAAAAAAATTTTTGGGGTAATTACAATTGTTTAAAAATAGTTGTGAAAGTTAAGAATAGAGATAATTAAAAATATCTACAAAAACTATAATAATTTAACAAAAAAAATTATCAGTTATTAATTATAAATGATCAGTTATCAGCCTTATTGTTTGGCTTGCTTTCTTTTAATGACAGGAAACGACAGCACTCGGGCTCAAAATAAATGAAAATGCAACAAAGTTTAAAATATGTTATAAGTGGAAACCATTTTTTTCCTGTGTAGAAGAAAAGTAGTTTCATCAGAAATCTATAAGTGATTGCTTATATTTAAACATTCTTTATATTTACAGGTTTACTTTGCAATTTAATTCACATATTTTTAATGTTTTCCAGTACTGGGTTGCGGCTGGAAGGGAATCTGCTGCATAAAACATATGCCACAATAGTTTGGCGATTCATTCCACTGTGGTGACCCCTGATAAAAAGGAACAAAGCCGAAGGAAAATGAATTAATTAATGAATGAATAGTTTTAATGAGCTCTTAGACTTTTGAACCACACTATATATGCAAGCTGTCATTTTCACTTCTTTGTGGTTTTCAACAGAAATCTTTTTTGTTTTGAACATGAAAAATGGATTACAGTGTATTCACACATATGAACAAACTGTGTTTCTCTGTGAAGAAACTCTCCCGCTGATGACGTCTTGCAGTGTGCAACCATGAAAGAACATGCAAAAACGCTAAATGTATTATTTAAAGACTTCTGCATTTTTCATACGGAGTGTGCCTTGGTAATGTCTTTTCCTCTGGGCCCATTATACTTCTTACATAGGCTTCTACACCACTACTGCCACATTTAAGTCTGTCTGTGTCTAAGGAAATGGCTTTATTGGTTTGTCTCTGTGCTTCAGGTATGTTTTAATAAAGGAAACTGCATGTTGAATCACCAGCTCCTCATTATGGGAGAAAACGACTCCGTTGGTAACATAAGTCAATTCGCAACTCCTCATCTGAAGACTCAAACATAAAACATCATGGTCTTATATGATAAAAACAGATTAGAAAAGTGTTTAGTTGCTTTAAGGTTAGTTTTCTTTTACCAAAACCATAAGAAACATTTTTCATTTTCAAAACACATATGAAGATATTTTTTAATCAAATAAAGATTTTCCAACCCATCAGTCTGTTCACTCAGAACTCTGATGCTTTAAACCAGTGGTCTCAAACTCAATTCCTGGAGGGTCACAGCTCTGCAGATTTTAGCTACAACCACCTCCAACTTACACCTGCTTAATAGTCTCTAGTACTCTTGAACACCTTGATTGGTTTGGATAGGCTGGGTTTGATGAGTGTTGGAGCAAAACTCTGCAGAGCTGTAGCCCTCCAGGAATTGAGTTTGAGACCCATGCTTTAAACATTCATAAAGAAACCCATTGAATTGATTAATCAACATGGGCTCATTCTAAAAACATAACCCTATATACGTTTCTAGAAATCGTAAATTATATAGCCAGAGCTACGTATGGTTGCATTTCATCCTTTAAACAAATGCTACAGAGCGGCATAACTCGGTTCCTTTTCGTGCTTACTAGCTGACCACTTACCTATGGGTGGACGGCTTTCCCACTTTTACCAGTTTGTCCAATTAGCTCACCATGTATGTCGGCAGACTTGAGACGCAGAGAGGATCTGACCATGATGACGGGATTTAGGTCTGCGAAGTACGGTTCCAGAAAGCGGATAAGACAAAACAAAAGCCAAAAAAATAAAATTAAACAAGTAAATAACAGGGTGAGAATGTGGTAAAATAAGAAAACATGGTAAAAATTAAGCGAGGACTTTTCTTTAAACTGTCGGTTGGGTTTTGGGAAGTTGCTTGGTCAGTCGATCGGTCAGTCAGTCAGTCGACAGTGGCCTCTGGTAGATTTACACTAGAAGTGTAGGCGCGAATGGCACCCGGAGACAAATTTGAGATCTCAAAAAGCATACACTGCGGTCTCTGGTGGACTCGCGTAAAAAAAAAAACTGAAATAAATTGCCTCCTGGGACGTATGCGATCTCCAGAAATGTATATAGCTGTACATTTTCAGAATAAGCAACCCTTATGTAAACAATCACTTTGTATGTTGACAGTTTAATTTTGCACTTCTCTATTCAGAAAGTTCTCTTTTTTTAAGTTCTTTCAGCTTTATTTAGATCCACGTTGCCCTGAAGAAACAATTTCTATGTGGTGTTTGTGCTTAGAGCTCATTTCCCGCCTTTTTTGTTTTTCAAATCTGTAACTGTCAAAGCCCTTCATTATTATCCAACTACACAGATGATCAACACTCTCAACATGTGCAGGTGAAGTCAAAATTATTAGCACTCCTGTGAATTTTCTGTAAAAGTTTTTTTTAATATTTCCCAAACGATGTTTAACAGATCAAGGAATTTTTCACAATATTTCCTATAATATTTTTTCTTCTGGTGAAAGTCTTATTTGTTTTATTTCGGCTAGAATAAAAGTAGTTTTTAATAATTTTTAAGATCAGTATTAGCCTTCTTAAAAATATCTAGTAAAATATATAATGTGATCATGCCATAGATAAAATAAATCAGTTATTGGAAATTTAATTATTATTAGAAATGTGTTGAAAAAAATCTATTCATTAAACAGAAATTTGTGAAAACTTCAACTGTATGACTTATTTTTTTAAATGTCTATACATTCTAACTTTCAGATTGTAACTGGATTCCTATGTTGTTTCTTTTTCTGTTTTAAGTGTTAGTGTGATTATCTCTTTTCCACTGGGTAAGCAAAAAAGAAGCTCTATTTGTTATTCTGAACACTGCTCAGTATGACAGATTTATTTCAATCCTTAATAATTCTTTTTCTGAAAATCAAGAGCTTGTTGGATATCTTTTCCAACATAAAGACACTTGGACTTAATCCCATTTGACTGGCATGTAAAAATGTAAACATGTTTCAACATGTAGATTAAGTACCCAGAAAATGGTCTAACCTTTGAGCAACAGGCTAATTTATTGTGTCAATGTCATGCAAAGGTCAATATTTATAGTCAAACAATGCCACTGTGTCACTGGACTCCATTAAACAAAATCTCCACAGGCATCTAAAAATCCTCTCCGATCTAAAATAGACAGAATCTGCTTTCCAGAGGTGAGGTGTAATAAAGTAGGCCAAGGACTGCCACAGAAAATAGACTGAACACTGAAATTGGCCTGAATCAAATCAGGTCTTTGCGAAAAAATTAAAAAAGGAGGCTAACTAGAATCTTCGAAGGGTTTCCCTGAGGAGTATTGAGGGTCCCTGTGCTCTGATAGGTGCAGGAGATTCAGTAGTAGAGGTGGAGCAGCCTCATGATTTTCCCTGACAGGACGCTGAACGCAGACACTAGCTGGCATGTTTATCAGGTGTTACAGAAAAGTAATTGCTTGTTTTAGCAACCGGTAATGTATAGTTTAGTAACTGTTGCATTCAGAGAGGACCGTGGGACTTGATAAACCATAAAAACTTTAACCTAAAAGATACAAACCTTCTGTGAGTGCTATACCGTAAATAATGAAAAATATTGCCATCAATGGCAAAACTACACAACCAAGAACACTTTAAGTACCAATTCCCACTATAAAACAGATAGTTCATGTTTAAAAAAATTCCTCTACCTATTCCTCTACACAAAACTAAATATTTTGAGGAAAGCTGGAAATATGTAACCATTTTATTTCCTCGTATTTGTTTTTTCTACTATGAAAGTTAATGGTTACATGTCTTCAGCTTGCTTAAAAAAATAAAGGATGTTGTAAAGACTCTCCTACACTGTAAAAAAAATCTGTAATTTTACGGTTTATTTCCAGCAGATGGGATGCTGGAAGAAAAAAAAAAAAAAGTAAAACAACTGCCGTTAAATTACAGAAATTTACTGTAAAATAACAGACATTAAATTACAGAAATTCCCTTACATTTAAATTTCTGGTAAATTTCTGTATTTCAACCTGTTATTTTACAGTACATTTCTGTAATTTTACGGCCATAATTTTACTTTTTTTTTCACACCCCAGCTGTCAGAAAAAAAACGTAACGTTATGGATTTTCTTTTACAGTGTAGAGTAAATGAGTAAAGTTTCAGTTTGAGGTGCACTATCCCTTTAACTAGTCTATTATTAAATTACATTATATTTTACATACCTAAACTTACCCAATAACTAATTTCTAAATACTACCTTACTTACTATTAATGATCAGCATATTAGTAGTTTATTGAGCGAAAAGTCTTAGTTAATGCTTGTTAATAGCAAGAATTGCACCTTAAAACGCAGTCTTACCCAAAATCAGTATTTTTGCACTGATAATATTGCTGGTATCTGTATGATGGTTTTGTGTTTTTATAACAGCATCTGTCAAGTAAGCCTCCAGAAAAGTAAAAGATGTCTTTGGCAAGTTTTGGACTTGATCACACATGATCTCAAAAGTCATGTTCTTTTCAGCTGTGGTTTAGAGCACAGTTGTCAAACTCAGTTCCTGGAGGGCCAATCTCCTGCATATTTTGGTTCAAACCCCAAATAAACACCTGAATCAGCTAATCAAGCTCTTTCTTTGTATACTAGAAACTTCCAGGGAGGTGTGTTGAAGGAAGTTGGAGCTAAACTATGCATGACATTGACCATCCAGGACTGAGCTTGGACAGCCCTGGTCTAACCAAACAACCGAAAGATACCATAGTATTTTATACTTGGCTTATAGTTGTGTTTTTCTCTTTTGATCAAGCAGCCAATTAAATACATTTTTACTAGTGCACGCTTGTTACAGCATATAAACAATACCCCCTGATGACAAAGTAGGCCAAGAATGGAGGCCAGATAAACAATCAATGATCACCAATTACTGTGGAGCTCTATGATCTGCTTCAGATTATGGATGAATTATTTATGGATTTGCATTAGTCAGTATGCTTAATAGGTGAGATGTTATTCAAGCACAAGCATTGAGATGCATTACAGTTATTAAACTGTAAATTAAAACGATTAAAACAACCTCAGACAGGAAACAGGAGAGTCTATATTATAGACATAAGACTTCAAAAAGTATCTGTTGCTCATTGGTTCAACTTAAAGGGGAATAAAACAGATCATCCTACATAACAGGACACAATCAATTGAATAGGAACAAGTTTTGCATGGGAAGTAAAGATGTGGCTGCAGGAATGTCAATAAATATAATTTTGGCATCACTGTATTTTGGTCTCTTAAACGCATTTTGTTGAATTTAAGTTACACTGCATTACATGCCATCTGATTCTCAATAGATTAGAAATAGACTTTTAGGTTGGGTTTACTTGCAAAGTTTCTTATAATCAGTTAAATGTCTGTTGAAGGAGCAGTATCAGTAGATATCAAGCAGGCAGTCTACTAATACTAAAATGAGAAGTAATTGGCATAGTTGCAATGTAACTTTTAGTCAACAAAATGTGCAATTGGGATCATCAAAATAAAGTAACTTGCTACAATCATTTTTATACTCAAATTGCTCCTTGGTGTTTCAGTCAACCAGAGTTTAACAGATATTTCTTATCTCTTAATATTAAGAGCTACACAAAAGAATATATATTCATCAAAATTACTTTTTGTACACATGAACCCACAGTGAGCAGCAAAGAAATAAAAAGGAGAAATATGTTCAGGAAACCACTTGCACAAACTGCCGTTCAGAACTGACTTCTAATGTATTCTTGAATGTAATTTATTCCTGTCATGGAAAGCTGGATTTTCAGTAGTTATTAGTGTCAAATGATCCTTTAATGATAAGTATCATGAAAATATTATTTGATGGCCAAAAACATTCAATTTTTTTTATTTCTGTGTAAATTGTGCTACTTTCAGTTGTTTTGTTGTAAGCAACTAAAAAAAATGTAATTTTCTAGTCACTTTTAGCCAATTTAATGCATCACCGCTGAATACAAGTGGACATTTTACATTTGTCGAAACTGTAGAAAATGGCGCGCCCGCGTGGCCGCTGATCGTCACGACAACAATGAACAAAATTGAACGTATAATGACTTTAACCATTTATTGTTTTCCCGTCTTACGCACAAACAACATACAGACAGAATTCCCTTATTTGACAAACGGCAAACACGCAATTACACAAACTTCTGTCTTCTAAAAGAAACCATAAAACCGCCAACGCTGGCCTGAATGAAAGCAAATTTGAAGTGTTCAATGTGGCTCAGCCTAGAAACGAAACCCAGCACAGACACACGCGTTTACCCGTTACTCTGACAGGTACAGGAACATATGCTAATATGTTCAGTGCATGATACAACAGTTTCAATTACAGCTCTATTATTATTAATGATGACTTTAATCAGATTCATATACCAATAGAACTCTGATATGAAAATAGTTTTACTGTAAACTAGAGCACAAATTATTGGTAGTTGTAGCTCTGAAACAAATAATGAAGAGAACTAAGAAGTAAGCAATTTAACAAAGCTAGATTACTGTGGAGTAACATATCAGACAGGTAAGAAAAGGCTGCAAGCAGGTCCAAACAAGAGTGTGAAAGCACATTTTGGGTTTGATTCCCACTTGAGAGTGAGTATTCATGGCACAAAAGCTGTGTATGGTTTAAAACAACAGCTTGTCCCACATTGCAAAACGATAAAAATAAAGCAAACCCTTATCATCATATAAAACATGAGGCGTCCGCTCACACCCAGCATCACATCACACATGCTATTCAGACATACACAAACACTTACAACCTGTCTGACACACGCAATAAAAAACAAAATAAAAATAGCTCTCTCAATATACTTGCTAAAGGAAAACCACACACACGTTATAAACTCAAACTCATGTAACAGTACCACTTCAGTCTTCTGGCAAAATATACACGCTTCAAAAAGGGAACATCACAAAGCGCTAATTACAAGTGAATGTAACCTCCAAGTCTTCGGTGCACATGCACACACGCAAAAACCCTTTAAATAGAAGAACGTCGTCTTGCTTTGTCTCAAAATGGAAAGTCAGTGTGTTAGCATATCATTAGATCACTCGTCATAACGGCTTCAAGTATAACAGGGTTGAGAATGAGGGAACGTGTAAGGCAAAAGATACAGCTTCAAACTACACATCTACAAAACTGGGTTCTTCCGGGAATCTTCTATGGTTTCGTGGCTTGAATAATATGGCGTGAAATTTGGATTATTAAAGGATTTGGGAAGTAGTGCTGGATTTTTTAGCAGAATTGGGGGTTGAGTGATCTGCTGTGTATAAAGGCTATCTTTATGGACCCTATTCACATGCACACACACATATGTTGGAGTGGGTGTGTATGTGTGTGTGTGTGTGTGTGCGCGTGTGTTGAAGAGAGCTTCATCTTTTGCTTCCAGCCATGTCACCACCAGTGTGGGAGCGCTGAAGAATGCAGAAGATCTCCATCTATTCAAAGGCTTTATGGGGTTTCCATCGCAACAGTCCACAGGCACAGGCCTATTGAGCCAGTAGGAAAAAAAAAAGACTTAAGAACAGAAAAGTAGTTAAAATTCCACGGCCATGCTTTATTCTCTTGGTTTTGTAGGTCTAAATGCAACTTTAAACCGAATATGAGATATATCCATGCAGTTCAACCTTACATGGAGAGTCTGCAGAGGGTTTGGGTTCTAGATTATTTCCTCATGCTGATGTCATCGTCTTTCAAAACAAATTTTTTCCTCAGCGCTTCAGATATTAGAGAGGCAGAATCTTCCTCCCTCAGTGAGGTGCATCCACGGTTATATCTAAACACACACACACACACACACACACACACACACACACACACACACACAAAATGGAACAATTTGATAAATAAACTCTTACTATAAATGTATATTAACACAATCACCATCATCATTAGAATTGTTTATTGCTACATTGTAAATTATTATTTAGGATATAATAGTTTTATTTTTACTATATATAAAAAAACCCACAAAAGGTAATAAATACACATTTTATTATTTTTATTAATAACTATTATAATAAAATAAAAATTTTTAACAGTCCGCTTTAACTTTACACAAAACAAAAAAGCATGTTTACAATGATGATAATTATAACAATATATATTTTACTGATATTATAAATAGTAAAGGTAAATAAATACTTATTTTATTATATTTGCATTTTTTATGCAACAATTTTATTATTATTATTATTAATAATAATAATACAACATATAATTTTACAAGACCAATATAGTCTACTTGTTTTCGTATCACACAACACAATAACATTTTATATGTAAACACACACACACACACACACACACACACACACACACACACACACATACACAAACACAAACTTTTTTAATACAATTATCATCATCATTATAATTGTTTATTGCTATATTATAAATCAATAATTGGCATATATTAATATCTAGTATAATTTTTACTACGCATTTTAAAATCACAAAAGATGATAATATATACACATTATTATTATTATAATTATTATTATTAATAACTATTATAATAAAACTTTAACTTTACACAAAACAAAAAAATGCATGTTTACAATGATAATTCTAACAATATATATTTTACTGATAATAATATATTATAAATAAACAGTAAGGGTAAATAAATGACATTTTTTAAATCAGACAAAATGCAATAACTATTTATTATTATATTATTGATGATTATAATTTTTTTTTACTATTATTATTAAACATTTATTTTATAATACCAATACAGCTTCCTTGTTTTTGTTTCACACAAAACACAATAACAGGTTTACAAAAATAATAATAATCATAATATACATTTTTACTGATAATATTATACATGAACATTAAAAAGGTTAATAAATAGCTATTATTTTATTATATTTGAATTTATTTATTATCAATAACATTATGCAATAACATTAATAATAATAATAATCCACTACAATTTCAGGTTATATAAATAACAGTGTTTTACTTGTAATAGCAAAATAAATAGTATTTTACATAAATAACTTACAAAAACCTAAAAACCTTCGTAGTCAATATCATAGTGATTGAAGCAGCTCATACCTGTCCTTGCTCATCTTCAAGCGGTTCATGTCTTTAAGCATGTCCATGACATCAGCAAAGCTTGTTGATTTGGACAGGGATACAGTGTCCTCCTCAGGCTCCCGGAAGTCCATCGTAGGGCGATCAAGATCAAACGTGGCAGATGCAGTCATGGACACTGGAGGCATTGGATCAGGCACCAGTTCGGACACCTCCTCCTCCTCTTGGTCTTCTTCCTCTTCCTCCTCCTCATCCTCCTCTGTGACGTCACTGATGACAAAAGAGGCTGTGGGAGGAGCCTGGTAAGCAGCAGTCTCGAATGGAGCCATGGAGAAGCCCATACTAGTGTCATCAGGGGACAGCAGATCAGGGGTGATAGGGTTGGAATCTGAAACCGGTTATAACAGTTGTTACATCAAATTAATAACTTTTTTATGCCACAGGAAAGTCTTAAAAGTGCTTTCTAAATGCATATTCCTTATAAAGGCGAGACACCGCAACCAATTTTGTGCTTTTTGTAAAAATGGCTCATTTGCATATTTAAAGTAGACTTTTAGATAACTCGTAATAACCTTTTTTATTCTTAAAATTAAATCAATTAGGGAAGCATGGATATAAACTAAGTTGTTGTTTTTTATCCTAATCGGCATAAAGGCTGCATGAACTGGAAACTGGCCATTTTTTTCATATTGTGGAAAACAATGGGCGAGGCTTGTTTTTTTCTACTGCAAGCTGATAGGATGTAGAAAAATAGGCATTTCTTTCGGGATATTAGGGATATTAGGGTTTCGGGAGAGTTTCATATCAGACACCTCCTCTTCACCATTTCTAACTGTTGTCATAGCGCTGTCAAAACTGACAGCTGGAGGGGCGTGGTTAAGTACGCCCAATACCTCAGACAGACGTAATCTGAGAATTTAACTGAAAACAAACGGGAAGTGCATTTTCAGATTTCAATTTTAGAATACAAAGGCATGTAATTTTTTTATTTTTCTTTATGACATGCACAGATGAATTGTTTACCACAAAACTAGTAATGTGAGCTAACAGAATCAATACGGGAGAGTTTTGATTTCATGTGTACTTTAAGAATTAACTTACGACAAATAAGATATATTTTTTTTATAAATAAAACACAAAACTAGACAAATGAATGAGCTTTATTTTGCTGCTCAACCTGAATCTGCAGCGACGATCTTGGCGATCTGTGCTCGAAGTCGACTCAGCTCATCCTGTAACGCTGTGGTGCGGTTCAAAGCGGTCACTCCTGGTTTCCTCAATCCCTCCACGCGTCGGCCTTCTCTTCTGAAGTTGGGCACAGATGAGTTTCTGTGCATCACCAGCAGTGGCGTAGGCCTCCACTCATGCCTCAGTGGACGAGTGTCACTCCTGAAAAACACAAACAATTGCATTCCGGAATCTTCTTTCAGAATCTTGTACGTCACAATATCTCAGTAATTAAATGGGCTTGTTTAAGATGTGTTTGCAGTGTGTTGTTGCCATGTTGGATTTAAGTGCAACATTGCACTAAGTCAGTGGTTCTTAATTCAAGTCTTCGTGCCCCCGGTATGTCTTTCTTACTTAACATACCTGATTAACATCATCAGCTCATTAACAGAGAGGTACATAAACTTATCCTTGTGTGTAAAATAAGAGAGACATACAAAATGTGCAGGGTGGGGAGGCCCCAAGGACCGGAACTGAGAATCAATGCACTTAGTGAAAAAACGTGCATCAGTGTGACAGACTTACCGGACTCTCGCATACGTCTCCTCTTCATCATCTGCAATCCAGGCAATATCTGCTAGTGTAGGCACAAGTGGACCATCAATTGAACGCATCGAAGGAAGGCCTGGGAGTTCCTGGAAAACATAAGAGCAAAAACATCACTTTAAATGTTCAAGACACCCTGGAGTACTTTTTTAAAATTTTAACAGATTTGTGTGTGTTGAGCATCAGTTTAGACAACATTAGCACCTGTCAGCTTTAATTGAGGGGAGAACTGGATCATTTTGAGCTTTTGTCAGCTAATTTCATCTTCCGTGTTTAAAATCATTTTTGGGGAGGGATCAAAATTAGTGACATAGCACGAACCTGCCAGTGGAGTGATGACGCTTCGGTTTCGCATTATTATTCACAGCGGAGTTTTCTTATCCTATGAGAAGAGCCTGCTTAATTATTCATGAGAGCACATGCTTTCCGAAGGCAAGACAGACATGCCAAGCTGTGGGACTAAATCACTGGGTGAGACTGCGCACTGTACGGGTCGTATGTGTTTGTTTCCATGATCCACAGGGTTTATTGCATGTTTTCCTCGTGATTCTGTCAGGGCCGATACAGCAAAGCTGATTGTTTGCAGAAGGCAGTTTTGTCGGGAGAGCTGTACGAGAATTGGAGAATGGTGAACTTTGTCTTTTATCAGTTGAGTTAGTTACCATTCAGACACATCGCATATATCCACTGTGCCTGCATTCCAACACGGATGGAGGAGGAGTGTAGTCCGGCTCATTTACAGTGTTGATATAAACTAAACATGATTATCTTTATGATGACATATCAAAATGTAGTTATGTGTATATGAAATTACAAAAAACAAATGTAGCAGGACATTAATTTACTTGCTGTTTATTTCTTTGCATTTTAATTAGGCAAACTATAAAATCATGGGTCTCCTCACGGTTTGTCTCAGTTTGTGAGCCAACTGACAACAGTTGTTCGCTCCCTTCTTTTTCCCCTGCTCTGCCGGCCACGCCCACTCTGAGCATTTTTTGAAAAAATTCTGAGGTAGACTTGAACCGAAAAAGGGGGGTTTTATGGCCCTTTAAAGCATCTCTTTAAAGTAAAAATGATACCCTTATAAATACTAAATAACTTTTTGAAAGATTTTATTATATATAAAATTTAAATAAATAAGATTTTTTTCAGTCTTGGTGGATAAAAAGCAACTTTCTTTAGCAATCTAAAATATGGCTCTAATTCAATCAGTTTAAAAAGAGTATTAAATTATTATTTTTTTAAATCACACTGACTATTTGCAGTCATAGCTGACTGCCCACAGTGTATGAAAGGAATGCATGTTAAACTAAATCTGTACATCATTAGCCAATTTAAAAAATATGTTACGGTCACACAGAGAAGTATATGGCAGTAAGTTTTGCTGTAAGATTCTGATATAAATTCTACTATACTTTGTTTTTTAAATATAAACCAAACCGTCAATTAATAATATCTAAATAAGTTTCCAAATGTATGTTTTCTAAGCATAATATTTAAATTGTCATTGATCTTTAAGATCTAAAAGACCTAAAATCCCTCGTAAAAAAGTAATTAATAATTTCATTATCACACATAAAAACTAATTTGTACAGCTTTTAATATACAAATATTTAATGCATTAAAGATTTTTTTTTTAAACAGTTCTTGTTTTTTTCTGTAAATAAAACCTTGGAGTTTCTACCAGCCCACTTTTTTAGCTTTAAGAAACCGGTCTAGACTACATATTTTATTTTTCATTCCCATACCTGGAAACAAGCTCTGGGACAGGGTTTAAGAGGCAGTGTAGAGCCGATTCGTCTCACCACGCTACGAGTTGATCCATGCGGTTTATTTTGCCAAATAGGGATAACCTCCTGAAGAGCAAATCAACAGAAAATAAGTATCCTAAAAAATACATAAACATTACGAAAACATAAATAAAACAGATCTTTAAGTTGTTTATCTACTCACTGCTTCTGTTTCCATTTTGAAGTGTTGAAAGAAAGCACCTGTGCCTAGACTGTGTAGTGGGGTTTTGGTTATATTACAGCACACTAAACATGTTCTTCTGGGATGGGAGTTTCTTGGCCTAAATAAAAATTCAAATGGAAAACCTGTAATAGTCAATTCTTCATATGCAAATCTACTGCCAATGCTAATCATTAATATACAGTTTAAATGAGCACAGTAAAGATTTTTTTGCAGTGGCTGCTTATTGAGTGTCTCTCTTATGTTGCAGATTGTGCAAATTTTGTCAAAGTAAATAAAGTGTTGAGAGCACAATGTAATTACTGATGTTTTACAATGCACAGCAGCTCTATTACAATAAATATCCAAGTAAGTTATACAAGTCAAGTTATCAACACCCTAAAATAGTAAGAAAAAAAGATGAGCAAAGTAATACAATAGATATAAGTGAACAAATTAAAATATTCTATTAATTGAACAGACGATTATGGTAAAAAAAAGCCCACTTTTTTAGCAAACACTTAAAATTGAGAACACTTAAAAATACACTAAAAACTATAACGTAAACCAGGTAAACAAACCAAAAGCGTTCTGTGACCCTCATTTCTTCCTTTAGCATCTCAGCTAACAAACGACCTCATAAAATGCACCTGTTTATTATGCATCGAAAAGAAACAGAAGACCTACCGTGTGAGGTAAGATTAGATCAGATTATTTTTGCACTAGTGCAGATTACTCTGCTTTACTGTGTGGGAAATGTCTGATCTTCCTTTATCCCTGTTCCGTTAGCAGTTTAGCCGATAGCTCAGCGCGCCCCCGGCTAATTTGCAAGAAGTGCATGAGTCGGAAGTACGTGTGTGGGAACATCGTCCTGCGATTGGCTCAAATTCCGCATATGTTACCTCACAGTCCAATAGAATTCGTCCTCAAATACAAAATAAAAGTAAACAACGTAAGTAAATGCACGTAAGATTAAAATACGAGTTTTGAAACAAGCGAATGTTTATAACAGTCGATTTAAGATTTTTATGTTTATAAATTGTGAATTTGTTTTTATTTACCCCTGTTATATGCAGCCTCGGTGATAGAAAATAAAATAAAAGTCACCTTACTGAAAAGGTGAATATACCTGCTTAGCCATAACGCACTGAAACAAAGCTACATATATGGATTCCCTCATATAAATATATATTTTATCCAGTGCATTCTGGATGGACATTTAGCTGATGTACTTGAGAATTTAAGAGAGAGTGTACGGTTTTGATCGCAGCGTTGTGCTCTTATCTAATGATTGGTGACAGATTCACTGCAGCGGCATCAAAACACATGACAGCCCATCATGCGGAGCGTCCCGATCAGCTGCTCGTTTTCTGGCATCATTAAAGACCAAGGTAAGCTCGGTTAATACATTTGGTGATTTTACCTCATTAAATCCAAAGTTTAGTTCCAAGTGGAGAGAAACGCACAAAAGAGCTCAGCACAATGAATGATCCGTCTTAGACTACTGGAGAATTTGAATCAGATGTAGATAATAATCCTCTGTTGCTGTATTATTAGAAAAAGAGACAGTTGTTAGTGACATTGGGCATTATTAATGTTGTTTATATGTGTTAGAGTTGTTGCTGGATGCAGAAGTGCGACATTGTGATGCTGCTCGGCCTTCAGCACTGCATTAACAATCCCCAACTTGAGCTGTGTTTTTGGGCCTGATTGTTGCTTCGACGTCTGTTTTATGTTATATTCCTTCGATCAAGCACATCATTACTGGACTTTGGTATTTTCAATTTGCATAAGTAAGCGAGCCAGTTTGCATAAATCCGCTTACTTGGGTTTTGTTGGACCACATGCATTTCCAGAGTAGCCTATTAAATGTGTATGTGGGTATACATAAAACGGGTTCTTGCTGTCAATTTTTATTAGCATGGATTTCATTGTTTAAAAAGGAAGTGTCTGCATAAATGTTTCAGATAACATTGTGAAATAAATATGACAATATGGGTGAAATAATGTACCTAAAAGATTCAGATGTACCTAAAATATTTTTAAATATTGAATGAATAAAATATTTTAGATAAGTGGAAAAATAAAAAGGTTTAAAAGGCAATTAATTCTTGTTTTTTTTTACATTAAAAGCACTAGAACAGTATTATATATTTTGTTGACTTATATACATACATTATCCCAAATGTTTTGAAGAGTGTTCAAATGCAGAGAAATAGAGAGGGTCTGGATGCAGACCTGGTGCAGTGCAATCTGAGCTGCATCCAATGATGGGCTCACCTAACCCCATCCCTAACCCTACCTGTCACAGTGACATCACACCTCTATTGAGTGCATTGTGTCTGACATTGCATCGCTGAGTGATGCAATCTCAGCATGCATCATAAAGGTTGCATCCAGATACTATTGGAGAAATAAGCAATTTTAACAAGTGACACGGGCCGTGTTTAGTCAACATGGTAATGACATCATACACCCTTGACCACCAAAGATACTTTTTAATATGTTGTGTGTTTTATTAGACTGCACAGAACAACATTATAACAAAAATGTCAAATTAATTTAGTGTGTCCCAGTTCTGGGTTGCAGCTGGAAGGGCATCCACAGTGTAATACATATGCTGGATAAGTTGGCGGTTCATTATGCTGTGGCGACCCCTAATGAATAAAGGGACTAAGCAGAAGGAAAATGATTATATGGATTTAGCATGAACAGCATTGCTTCCTCTCTATGTGATTACAAGCTAAAGAACCGGAAATGGCAGAATGATGCGCTCTTCTCTCATCAGTAGTTGCTTCAGCGATCTCACTTCGCTTCCATGGCTTTCAGCTTTGGTCTGCTTCTACTATAATGATAATAAGTTTTAAATACTTCAGCTTTAGATTTCAGAGTCCCATATAAGATGTAATGAAGAAGACAACTCCCATGATTCCCACACTCAATCATGATGTTATCAAACTACACCTTTACATCTTTACTACTTGTAAATATGCAGCATCTAGCTGCAAAATTAGGTATTCTGTCTTTAAATAGAGTATTTTAATATGCAATCAAATGATTCTTATTAGGGTGGTTCAGTGGTAAGAACTGTTGCCTCACAGCAAGTAGGTGGTTTGAGTCCCGGCTTGGCCAGTTGGCGTTTCTGTGTGGAGTTTGTATGTTCTCCTTGTGTTTGCGTGGGTTTTCTCCGTGAGCTCCGGTATCACCCACAGTCCAAAGAAGACATGAGCTATAAGTGAATTGAATAAACTAAATTGGCCATAGTGTATGAGTGTGTGTGTGAATGTGAGAGTGTATGGGTGTTTCCCAAGACTGGGTTGTGGCTGGAAGGGCATCTGCTGCGTAAAACATATGCCAGAATAGTTGGCGGTACATTCCACAGTGGTGACCCTGATAAATAATGGACTAAGCCGAAGGAGAATGAATGAATGATTCTTATTAATGTACCTGATGTTTTTAGATTATGAATTACTGACTTTGAAAGAATGGCATTTTGGTGGGTATCTTCTTGTGTAAATCATGGTGAAATGTATGATAGTCAGTTTTCATATTAGAAATAAAATGAAACAGGACTTTTACATATAGAAAATGTAATAAATAACAATTAGTTACAGACTCTCTCCCCATTCTTGCTCTCATATTGCAGGTTTGCTGTAGAGAATGCTGATGATGATGAGGATGGTGAGGAGGAAGAGGAAGTATTCCAGATGCCGACACAGCAGTGGGCAGTCATTTCATCGCTGATTCCTGCGTTGGAAGGGTGAACTTTTTTTTTTGAGTGACCAATTCTCAATCTCAGCAGTGAGACCTCATGGACCACAGAGCTCAGAGAGACAAGAGCAGGGCAAGCTATTTTGGAAATGTTAAAAATAGGTAAGGTCTGGTTGGGTTAAAAGTAATAGATATAAAACAGAAACCTTAAAAAATGTAAAGATCAAACTCAGTCACAAAGAGACCTGTCATTTTGTCATTAGGTTGGGATCAAAGCTGCCAGCTGGAATTTCGCAGACTCCAGGCTTCATTTCTGCTCAGTGCTCCATTGGCGCTCCAGGTGCAATGGGGAGGAGTGTTGGACAGGAGGGTGTCAAAGGACATCACCAAATCCGAAACCCCAAGCTAAGACAATACTATCTGAAGGGTACGTAAAGCCCCGATCAGATCACACGTTTTTTATTGTTGGTTACGAAAGTCACTAGGTCAGATTATGTAGCTTTTTATTTATTTTTTTTAACCTTGATAAAATTTTGACTTGTCGTAGGTAACAAATGTGCTAGACTACACGTTCCTTCATGATCAGTCATCTGCAAATATATGACAGAGGTTGGTGATACAAAATTTACAGCGAAGCATTAGTTAAATCCTTAATTTCCACGGAGCGAAAAAAAAATCAACCACCCGCACCATGCAGATGTCTGCATATTTGTGCCAGTCTGTCATATAAAATTAAAACATCTTTATATTTTATTGAAAGTAGTTCAAATTTGCATAACTAATGATTGATCTTATCCACCTGCGACCCACCCATAGGTGAATATGCAGCCTATTTTTTTGACTTGACCTACATCTTAACACCAGAACCTGCAGATATAACTGATAAATTATGTGCTCCTATTGTCCAGTGTCACTCATGTGACGGAAATCTTCGTGAAGACCTGGGAAAAAATTAAACATGCTAGACTTTCTGCGATAGTGATGCCCATTTGTCATTTACGACTCCACATGACACCCTACGTCAAGAAAATCGTGCCGAAATCGTGACAAAAATTGCATGATCTGACCAGGTCTTAAATGAGCATTATATACTTTAAATAGTACTGTTTGATGACAAACTTGGATGTAAGCTTGCCAAAAGCCACATAATAAGGAATAAATAACCTTTTTTTAACAATTGATTTCTAGCCAGAGTTAGCATGTTTAACATGTTGCATAGATTAGCATGTTAATCCATGATTAGCATTTTCGTCAAATTAATTCTATTCTGCAAAGATCCATTAAATTGATCAAGCATATGATACTAAGGACCGGAGTAATGACTGCTGAAATAAAACATGTTAAGATAAATACAAAAATAAATATATGTTAAGATATAAAATATGTATTTTTAGTTGTTAATGTTACTATAAATATGAATATAAAAATATTTCTGTATTTTTACAGTACATTTTTTAAAGTACTATAAAGCCAGTTGTACACATGCAATTATAGTCTGAAATTAAAATATTTAAATCGTTGCTGATTATTGGGATCAGCACACTCAAATTCGACTGTGACTATGACACTGGTTTAAAATTACATTTCCTGCTAGCCCAGTGTGTTTGTAGTTAACAGTTGAAGAAACAAACACATCTGCTTTCATGCCGTTTGAAATACTTTTGCTCTTTATCTTCATAGAGGCGGCGTTTCCAGCTAAAGATCCAACAATGAAGACTTTGGCATTATGCACAAACAATGGAGATGGAGTAAGTAAAGTTTTTAAACCTGTTCACACACTCCACCACCTTTACACTCCTGCCATTAAATATAGAATTCTCCATAAATATAACTGACAGCATTATGTCATGCATATCTATCATCTACTGATAGCTTAAGAGCAAAGGTTGCTGAAACACCTCATTCAGTGCAGTCAAGCCTTGAAATATCTCTTCTCTAATGAAAGCATTTGAATGGATATTTCAAGAAGAACTTGGGAACTTTACAGCAAATACAATGAAAGAAAAGGGACTACGAAGTTTTTGGTAATTAACATTTATTCATTTTAAAAGTAATTAAAAAGCAGGGATAATAAACTAGGCTAATTTGATGATCGAGCTAAATGTTTTAGGTTCATTTCCAATGTTCTCTTTTCTTCTCATTTCCTTAATTTGATGTCCATCGAGTGTCTTGTGTGTGCAAGAATGAATGTTTTTTGTTTGTGTTCCACAAAGACAAAATATTTGAAAATACAGCTTATTATGTCAGTGATTACTCAACCTCAACCAGATGACTTATATTATAAGAGTGTAACACGTGGATTCTCAGTTTGGTTTTTCTGCTATTTGGAAACAAACTGACCTTAGTTTGTTATATAGCAAGGGTCACTAAACTTGTTCCTGGAGGGCCGATGTCCTACAGATTTTAGCTCCAACCCTAATCAAACACACCTGAGCAAGCTAATCAAGGTCTTATTAGGTATATTTGAAACATCCAATCAGGTGTGTCAAGGCAAGTTGGAGCTAAACCCTGCAGGGACACCGGCCCTCAAGGACCGAGATTGGTGACCCCTGTTATATAGTGTGCTGGTTTTAAACCGTTTCAGGTCTAAATGCTTGTCAGAGTATGGAATATTTTGCTGTAGGTTTAACATTTTAACAATTGAAGTTAACTCCTTAACTGTTGCCTTAATTAAATTATTTTCCAAAATATATCTATATTTTCTAAACCTGAACTTATCTTGACAAACGATGTATAACATGTATATATAACCTGTAATTTTGAAGTGAATTCCAAATGTGGGGTGATAGTTAAGGAGTTAATATATGCAAATTATTAGATAGTAATAGAAGAACAACCGACTTTTGTGTGGATTTTAGATTTACATGTTATCCAACAGTATTTGTATGTTTAGAGACAGTTCTGTTGTAAAAGCAACATGAAATAAAAAATGCAAGTTTGGCCAATCAGGTATTACACTGTGCAGAGTTCATGGATTTGTGTAACATTTATGGAAGAAAAAGTACTCCACCTTTTAGTATATAGAAATAATAAAATCAGAAGTAGATGTCTCAATTGTTTTGGCTGAATTTTCAATCTTCATAAATATTTTATTTAATATCATTTAGTACAGGTCAGAATTAGTATGTGATTTAAGTTTTACATAAACCTACAGGATGTATACAGTGAATGAAGATTAAACATTGTTTAACCATTATTTGATATTATAATTAGGTGGCTACTGAAATAGGACGTATCTCATATACAGTTGACGTCAGAATTATTAGCCCCCCTGTTTATTTTTTTCCCAATTTCTGTTTAACGGAAATATGTTTTCAACACATTTCTAATCATAATAGTTTTAATAACTCCTCTTTAATAACTGATTTATCTTTGCCATGATGACAGTAAATAATATTTGACTAGATATTTTTTAAGACACTTCTATACAGCTTCAAGTGACATTTAAAGGCTTAACTAGGTTAATTAAGTTAACTAGGCAGGTTAGGGTAATTAGGCAAGTTATTGTATAATGATAGTCTGTTTTGTAGACAATCGCAAAACAAATTAGCTTAAAGGGGCTAATAATTTTAAAAACCTTAAAATGGTTCTTAAATTTAAAACTGCTTTTATTCTAGCCGAAATAAAAAAATAAGACTTTTTTAGAAAGAAACAATATTATCAGACATACTGTTCAAATTTCCTTGCTCTGTTAAACATCATTTGGGAAATATTTAAAAAAGAAAAAAAATTCAAAGGCTTATAATTCTGACTTTAACTGTATCTGTTTAGTTCATACCAAATAAGAGATCAAATTTCCAACTTGTTCTTTTACATGAACAATATTATGGAATCAGTCTGCCTAAAGAATGTTCAGTATTCACAGCTGAAGCCTGTGCATTACTTTTAGCTCTACAATATATAGAAAATGTCCAACAAAAGAGCTCAATCATTTTTACAGACTCCAAACCATGCCTCTAAGTGATGGAATCTTCAAAAAATGATCATCCTTTGATTGATAGTATTTTAACCAAAGTTTACCATCTACAAAACCAGTTTTATCATATAATTTTTTGCTGAGTTCCACAACATGTTGGGCTTTCAGGAAATGAGTGAGCTGATGCAGCTGCTAAGGACGCTTTGAAACAAGGGATGAACAAATGCCAAATTCCTCCTTCAGAGATGAGACCTTTTATTAACGTTTACATTTTAAATAAGTGGCAAGAGGAGTGGGATGCATTGAAAAAATAATAAATTGTATAAAATACAACCTGAAATCTCAAACTGAGACTTTTTTACGACTAGATTTGATCAAGTGATTGTTACCAGTCGTATTGGACATACAAGATTAACCCATGCCTTTTTGCTTAAAAGTGAAGGCCCCACTCAATGTTTGTACTGCACAATTCCCCTTACTGTAAATCACATTTTACTGGACTGTCCTGCTTTTAATGATCCCAGAAGGCTTTTTATGAAATTGATTGATCCCAGAAGGCTTTTTTATGAAGGCTTTTTATGAACTGTCTTAAGGATATTTTTAACAAAGTGACACCAGAAAATTTGTTAGAATTTTTAGCATATAACACTAAAAATCTCATTTAATTTATGTATTCATTCATTTGTTTGTTATTTTTAATTGTATATTTATTATTGAAATGTTCTTGCCATGAAAATAGCCTTGGCTGCTGACATGGCATTAAATAAAAAGGAAGGAAAATAATGGCATTGACTTCTATCATTCCTTTTGCCTGAAATATACACCTTTATGATTGGCTCAAAGTTCTGGCTGCAGTGACTCTGTCCAGTCATTTGATATCACGGGTCTATGAATAAGGAAATGAGGGGGTTGGACAGCTGGTTGGAAGCAAGGGAAGTGAAATCGCTGGCAGTCTGACTATGTCTTTCCTCATGCACCACCTCAAACAGCTACCCAAGAAAAAGGCATTGACTTCTTCGCCGACAGCTTCTGTCCCAAGCCTTAATCCCTCGCTGGACACTGGTGTGGTGGGAACAGCAACTCTTGTGTCTCCCTCCACAGATGCAGAATATGACAAACTGACGGTGAGTGAGTAATAGTCTGCTTAGAGACATTGTTGGTTGAAGCATTAGAATGTAAATATAGCCTCAATACTGCTCTTTGTGACACCATTCAAACAGTAATGAGTTGACTCTTCTGCTGCTTTTGTGTAATATGTATTTATCACTCTTAGGATGTGGAGGCAGTTCCTTTACCTGATGGAAATGTGTGTTTATTGGCTCTTCCATCTGAATGCTCTCAAGGGAAGGATCCAGCCGGCTTGTCTTGCCTCAAGCTTTTCTCTCGTTACATCACAGACAGAAAGGTGTGAGAGTAGTGTTTACGTTATGCTGGCCTTTGTGTATTTCCTTCATGTTCCATCAAATGTAGCATATACAACCCTCCGTGTCTCACTAGGGGGTGGTGTCTGGAATACTGCTGGTGACGTCCAGTAAGATCTTCTTCGACCCTCAGAAGTCTCACCCACTGGTTCAGGAGAACGGCTGTGAGGAATATGTGTTCTCCTGCTCTGTGGATGATCTTGCCTCTGTGTCCTTCTACACGGACATCTCTCATGTTTACTTCAGCAAGACCACATACAGGTGCTTCCTGCTTCACTGCTGTTTACAAAATCGAAAAGTTGCCATTTCATATTATTTTCATACAATTTAGAAACTAGGTGAGGTTAAGTTTACACTTAATATTCTTATTTTTACTAAACGTTTTATAGGATTTAATAGAAAGCAGACAGCTGAGTTCAGTTGTAATCTCAAAGTTTTATAACATTTCTACAATTTATAATGTCATTAAAGGGGACCTGTTATGCAAAAATCTCTTTTATAAGGGATTAAACTAATATAAGCAGCTTCTAATGTTAAAAATGTATCAATTTTATTTTGTATAACCACATTTCATAAAAACAGTCTGCACAAACACTTTGGTTGACATTTTCCCATTGTACATGTCATCAGAAGGGGAAAAGCCCCGCCTATTATTGACAATCTCTACCTCATTAGCATAGGATGTTAAGCCGCGGTCACACTGGACTTTACTCCCCATAGACTTCCATTCATACGCATGCAAGTGCGTCAGACCGGAAACGCAGGGTCATGCGTCGATTTTCGCATTTCGCTGCGGTGCAGTTTAAGCTTGGTGAACTCTGACCTGCAAAATCACATCACTTGACTGCGTGAGACCAATCCAGGATCAAAACATGACCTCTCTGAACAGAAATTTAAAACATAGAGCAATCGCTCGCTTTTTTTATTGTCTAATCATCTTGTTTAATCCCGCCCCTTTTCGCAGCGCCGTACGACAGAATTTCGCAAGCTCAAACTCTAGTGTGACTTCGGCTGTAGTCTTGTTTTTTAATTTGCTGACACAGACTTTTGTAGCTCCGCCCACTTTTGAAAATAGGGCTGGGAGCACAATCTCATTTAAATGTAAAGCGATAGTCACCAAAATGGCACAATTAAAGCAATCAAAGCCTAAAACACTCAGTTTCAAAGAGTTATAAAACATTATTTGTGGGGTAGTTTGTGTGAAACGTCACATTCACACTCTAGGGACATCAGAGACGTATTTTACATCTTGTAAAATGAGAAATAATAGGTGCCCTTTATAGTTCACCCAAAAACTCATTCATTTTCTTTTCAGCTTAGTCCCTTTATTCATCAGGGGTTGTCACAGGGGAATGAACCGCCAGCTTATCCGGCAAATGTTTGATGCAGCCGATGCCCTTCCAGCCGCAACCCATCTCTGGCACACTTTCTTACACACTCAAACATCCTTACATACTCATTCACACTCCTACACTACGGACAATTTCACCTACCCAATTCACCTGTACCGCATGTCTTTTGACTGTGGGGGAAACCGGAGCACCCGGAGGAAACCCACGCGAATGCAGGGAGAACATGCAAACTCCACACAGAAACGCCAACTGACCCACCTACTTTTGAGCACAAAATAATGATTGCCATACATTTTGAACAATCTTTACATAAAATCACATTTCATGTAGTGCAACATCAGTTTACATACAAATAAAATCTTTGTCAGACATATTGAAACAAAAACAATTTTATGACTATTGAGCATTTAACAGTGCAGAGATTTATCCCATTCAGATCTTATTTTTTAACCTTATTTTTTCCAGATGTAACAGTTCTAAAACATCAAAGAGCAAAACGCATAGCAACAAGCAACCCCACCAGTCAGCATTAGAGGACATACCTGCTCCTGATTCATGTGATCTGACAGCAGCTCCGAGTGTGAATGCTGAAGAAGAGGATGAGGAGACTGGAGAGACTGGAGACATGGCTGAAACTGAAAGACAGCTGACTCTACAGTCTGGAGGAATGCTAACTGCAGCTGCTACTTTCTGCTGTGGAGGACCAGACAGCGTCCAGAGAGGAAACAACCCATTTGAACACTCAGACAAAACCCAACAGCAGTCGTATTGGGAAGGACAGTTATTAGGTAAACAAAAGAACTTCAAAACATCAAAAAAGTTATCTCTTTACTCATTACCTTATGCTTATAGATATCTCTCTCTCTTTACTGACCAGATCCTTGCACTTCAACATCAAGTAGTGGCATAAATGGATCTCTGATGTTTGTGAGAATTCGACAGAAACTGCAGCATGGGAAGAAAAGGGCTTTTTCTAAATCTAAAATTCCCTCTAGAGACACCTGGTTCACCATGCAGCAGGAAAGGTACTTAAGGGGGTCCTGACATGCATTAAGGGTCACTAAACTCAATCTAATTTGAAGGGTACTAGTACAAACAAATCAATTTGTATGAATAAACAATTAATATTACATTTTTTACGATTAATCATTTTAATCCTACTTTTGTATACTGCATAAAGTACTGTGTGAACAGCAGTGATTGAAAAAATCTATAAATTATATGTAATGTTACTGGATAATGTTTTTTTTTTCATCTAAAATCTGGCCACCATTACTAATGTTATTATTTTAATCTTCATGCAGATTTAGCAGTTTACAAAAATCTAAAAACTGATTTAACATATTTTGTCTAACTTAGGTGTAATTAAGGCTTTAGAATTTTTTAAATAAAGGTCTCTTGAAGAAAATATTGGGGATCATTGACATAGACTTGTCTTCTTGGTGGAATGAAAAGTGAAAAGTGTCACAGTTCAAACTCCTTAATCTCTCATTCTTGTTCCCTTTCTCTGTCTGTAGGTCAGATGAGCTGTATGCTTACCTGAGTCAACATCGGCCTGACTTGTGCATCCTGGAGGGAGGTGAGGAGTACGAGGCAGAGCGTGATGAAGAGGATTTTGTGCTTCTGGATGAAGAGGAGCAGGAAGAAGGAGAAGAGGAGTCTCCACGAGAAAGCCACGCTGGAGAGGACTGGGAGGTTCGTTTTATAGATCTAGATTGAACAAGTAAATTGAGAGAACGCAAAGCAGTGCTCAGCATTTATGAGTGCACCCCATTTTAAAAATGAATATTTTTTTATCCATTTCTCAGTGAATATGGGTAATATATATTGGTGCATTTAAACAAAACAGATTTATTAAACAGATATATTTATTAAAATAATTTTTAAGTCACAGAACATCTTTAGAAATGGAAAGATTTCGAAATATTTTAAATGGAAACATTTAAATCCATGCAAAATATTGCAAAAACTAAATACAAACTACAACATTTCAACAAAATTGTATATATTTTTTGTTTCTCTAGATTTTTGCTATTTTTGAAAATTGTATTTAATATTTCTCTCTAACATATAAATTTGGCCTACTAATTTTTTTACCATTATTGTAAGTTATTTTGTTAGATAAGCTCCAGATTTGGCTTCAAACTAATGTATATACACAAATATAATATTGTAAAGCATCCTATATAAAATAATAATTTAAATGAGAGATGTGTGTGGGGGGGCTACTCATATATGCAAAGACTGTATGTGTAAATAAAGACATTATAATTAATTTGTCAAGCTCCTAAAGGGATATTTCATAGTTCTTAGAAATAAAAATCTACTGCTATTTTATTCACCCTCAAGGGGTCCAAGAAGTAAATGCCTATTTGTCTTCAGTAGAATATTTAAAAAATATTTTTAGCTTAATTTGTAGTCATTGGTGCCAAGTCAGCTGCTACAAGCACTTTGAGAGTAACAAAATCATATACAGTCAAAACAACAAAAAATAATTTCCTGTGTCTACTGACAATATATTGAGGCAAAAAGTGTCTGTTAGAATATTTTTACCTTTAATCTACAGCCTTAACAAACATTTTAAAAATCACAAAAGACTCAGAAAAACAGAAAGTCGAACTGCTTTACCACCAGGGGCGGATTTAACCAATAAGCAAGGTAAGGGGCCACTTAGGGCCCCAGGAAATCTGAGGGCCCTCAAATAAATACCTAGAAGTATAAATGATACCTATAAATTATATATAACTTTGTTTTCTATCATATTTTGTGTGGTGGGGCTTCCCCACCTTCAGTCATGGACCAGTCCAGCAGTCAAATCAGTAAAGGTTTAGTTTTAAAAATTATTATTTTTAGTTGTGAATTCATCTAAGAAAACAAATCATTTCAAAGGTTTTACAAGGTACTTTACATGTTATTATTGTTTTGCATTAAGATAAAATGTAAAAAAAGGAGATAAAATGATATAAGAAAAAAACAGCTAAATAATCATTTAAAAAAATTGCAGTTTTATCTTTTGGGCCTCGTGGCTGAAATCGCTTAGGGCCCCAAAATCACTAAATCTGCCCCTGTTTACGACAAAATGAGAAGAACCCCCAAAATGTCTATATTGTAAAAGAAACCAAACTGTTAAACATATTCTTGTGGAATGCCCTATTTTTAATTTTATCAGAAATCAATTTGTTTTTTATAAATATCGATAATTATTTTTTAATGTGAATCCTTCTAAAATTGTAAAATTATCATCAAAAGTAAACTTTTAAAAACAGTTTTAGATTTTTATTGTATATATTATCATTATTATTATTATTAATGCATTTTATCCTGTGTATAATTTATTGCTGTTGATGACTTTTAATTGTTACAATATTTTTATAATTATACAAGTGTTATTTACAAAATGTGGAAAACTTGATCCTTTTTTTGCCATGACATAGCCATAGAAGCTGATATGGCAATGAACTCTCTCACCACAAAATGTGTCAACTAACAACAAAATGTATAATTAAATATTTATAATAAATGTATAATTTATAAACATTTATAATTTTACTAAAAAGTTGCAAATGCTGTTGCTTTATTCAGCAAATTTGTTTTCAACATTGATATTGTTTCTTGCAATTACATTACAATGTTTCCTGTGCACTAAAGCAGCATTTTAAATGTTAAAATATTACTATTGTTCCTTAAGATCTTACAAACCCCAAAATTTGTTCAACTTTATCTTATATTATATTTAAATTACTGGCCTTACGAGACACAGCAAGTACATACATGCAAAGTGTCTTCTTTCCCCTCAGATATGTCTGTGAATTTATATTATATACAAGATGATAAATGTTCATACGTTAGGATTTTTTTCACACGTCTACATGTGTAAAAAAGGGAAGATATACTGATTACCTTAAATCTCTATTTTCTTAACAGACTCTAGGCCTAAATGGTATCTTTCAAAACCTATAGCTTGTATTGGCCAATCACCACTTGCTGCTTAAATATAACAGGGTTTTATGAATAAGAAATGATTATATAAGTAATTAACTTGCTGTAGATAAGAAGGCATCGAAAAAGAAAAGGCTGTTTTACAGGGTACCACAGCGCCATCAGTCGTGACAGTGGAGAACTGCAGCTCTACCTCAAACAGTCGCGTCCGCGCACAGCAGTGACGTCATCGCAATGTCCAGGAGCTTTTGTGCGTTGATGTTTATCGTATTTTCGCAGCTAAAATGAAAATAAGTAACTTCGAGAGGACGTTGGCGGAGAACGTACGGCGACACAGAATCATCTATGACCTGAATATGCACGATCATGGTGACCTTGAGTTGACACAAAATGCGTGGAACGATATCTCCGCCGCCACCGGGAAAAACGAAGCGGTGTGCCGTAAAGCGTGGAAAAATTTAAGAGACAAGTTTGTGAGAATCAAAAGGAAGATCCACACGAGCAGCAAGGATCCAGGCTCATACAGGAAGATCGTGGCTGAGCTAGGGTGGCTGTGCCAATATGTTAAACATCGAGAAAAAAGTCTGAATGCAAAGGTAAGCAACGGAAGTTGTTGTTTTTATCGGTAACATGACTGTCTGGAGATTATTAGCTTCTTATTTAGTTAGATCTGGTTCTAGCTGATTAAATTGTATCATGTTGCCTTCTGCATATTGTGGTGGATTTTGTTGTATGATTTATATGATCAATAGACTTTATACAGTCGTACTCTAAAAATCTTTTAAAGTTCTGTCAGAAAGTAAACAAGGGGGTATATATATATATATATATATATGTATATGTATATGTGTGTGTGTGTGTGTGTGTGTGTGTGTCCGTCCGTGTGTATTTATTTCATTTTATATTAATTATAAAATCTGTTTACCTTCATAATACCTCAGTCTTGAGTGGACTTAGGATGGTTAAAATAATTTTAAGCGGTACAATTGCTCTGTTAGTTCATTCATTCATTAAATTTCCTTCAGCTTAGTCCAGGGGTGGGCAAACTCGGTCCTGGAGGGCCGGTGTCCTGCATAGTTTAACTCCAACTCTAACCAAACACACCCAAACATGCTAACAAGTGCCTCTAAGATCACTAATTATCTATAAGCAGGTGTATTTGATCAGAGTTGGAGCTAAACTGTGCAGGACACCGGCCCTCCAGGACCGAGTTTACCCATCCCTGGCATAGTCCCTTTCAGGGGTCACCACAGCAGAATGAACCGCCAACTTATCCAGCATATGTTTCACACAGCGGATGCCCTTCCAACTGCAACCCATTACTGGGAAACATCCATATACACTCATCACACATACACTACGGCCAATTTCATTTATTCAATTCACTTATACTGCATGTCTTTGGACTAGGGCTGGGCGATATTACAAAAATGCAATCGCAATAATTATTTTCCACATTGACTGATATCAATATACATTTCGATATAAGCTGTTAACGCTTCCAGATTTAAAAGAGTACACCAACAATGAATGAAGCCACAAAAATTAGAGGGTCCATTAAATGGCATAATATTTTCGGCTGATACATTTTTGGTGGCCGAAAATTCAGTACATCTCTAATATCAACACACTTTTAGATTCCCATTGCACATTTCTGCTGTGTGACTGGCTCTTAGATCAATATAGAGTTGAAAAAAGTCTAGAGTCTATCATTGTTATTGACATAAATTGTATTGCGATTTGATATAATATTGTTTATCAGCCCAGCCCTACGTTGGACTGTGAGGGAAACCAGAGCATCCAGAGGAAACGCGTGCAAACAAGGGCAGAACATGCAAACTCCACATAGAAATGCCAACTGACCCAGCCGAGGCTCAAACCAGCAACGTTCTTGCTGTGAGGCGACAGTGCTAACCACTGAACCACCGTGTTGACCCCTGATAGTTCAGTTTATTTAAATAATGTCATTTAGACTGTGTTTAGGTTCAGTCTTAAAGGAAAAGTTCACCCAGAAGTGACAATTCTGTCTTCGGTTGAGTAAATCACTCTTCAGCTTTGTTCAGCAGAACAAAGGAATGTATACAGGACTGGAACAACGAGTACATGAGTAAATGATGGTAGAGTTTTCATTTTTTGGGTGAAAAATCCTTTTAAACTAAAGTATAAATGCATGAATACACCAATCACATTTAAATCTGCCTCTGTCACCAAAACTGTTTGAAGGAGTAATCTCTTTCAGTCAGTATTATGCTGTAATATGAAAGAAAAAAAATGTTAATACTTGTTTTATAGTGGCTTTCAAACTAAAGTTGTTTATTTTAGAGATAATTAATAAATACATTCAGATTGTAATTAGGCATGGGCTGGTACTATGAGATTCTAACAGTATGATAACCTTGAATAAAAATATCACGGTTTCATGGTTTTGTGATTACTGCTCTAAAATATATTCTCTTGAAATGTCTGGGTAAAAATGTCTGGGTAAAAACAAAAACTTGTTCCCTCTTTGAACACAATACATTTTACTTTGAGAAACATTTAAAATATTTTGGAGCAGTAAACAATTCAGATAAAATCATTGACTTTTTGGTGTCTGTTATTTTCAAAAACGGATTTCTTTACAATTTAAAACGGCCTCTTTTGACATCTTTTCCGCTGGAGATACTGTTGTCCTAAAATACCACCATCGGAACTGTATAACAGAAAATTTTGGCAGTTTTAAAATTTTTTCCAAACCATGGTATACCTTAAACTCTTATCCTCCCATGCCTAATTGTCATATATGGGGATATTTATAAAAAACGATTTATTGTTTGTGCTGTTTAGACCTGAATGTAATTGTGTTTTCTTAATTAAGGATGTATGTAAAGGAGTCTCCGTTGAGGAGTTCATGAAGACAGAGAGCTTACAGATGTCCTCGGCATCAGGAACATCAGAGACTGGGACTTCAGACAACTTTTCACCTCTGTCCCTCATGCCATCATCGCCAGTTCCCACCACTCCATCCACTCCTGTTCTTCCTACTCAATCCATTCTTGTTCCTGCTACCTCGTCCACACCGCCTCCATCTTGCCCCTCGCCTTGTTTAGTTTCAACTTTCTCTGTCCCAAACATCTCATCCAGTTCCAATGCCTCACCATTTTCATCAGACTTGATGACTAAAAAGAAGTCCACTACTGATGCCGGCTTTTTGAATATCCTGGAGCAGGTGGACTGGACACGGGAGAAAACCGTACATCAGGACAGTGAGGATTTCAGATTCGCTTCTGTCGTCGTGGACATGTTGGCTAAAATTGACCCTCAGCTAAAGTCAGAGGTTAAGTTCAAGATATATCAAATGCTATACGAGGCTGAACAAAGATCCAACAAGTAACTGAAAGCATCAAGGATTCACTGAAGACTATGGAAAGATTATTTTCTTAAAAATGGCCATTTTGCACAGCATTAGAATTGTAAATAGTTTTATTTATACTTTAAAACAAATGTAAAAGGATTTGTTTAGTACCTTTTATTAAACATGGAATAAAAATGTTGACTGGAGTGTGATTTAATCTTTAATAAAGTTTTATATGTGTAAAGTATATATGTGTATTGCTACTATGTGGAGACACGAAGTGAACAAACTGGTCAAAGAATATTATCAGTTGCATTAGTATTAGAGTTCAGTGTGATAGATAGAATAGGTGATAGGTGATAGAAACTACACCGCATACTTTAATGAGTCCACATATCACATGCATTATTGAAAGGTTTTACTTTAAGTACACCGCTAAGATTAATAAGAGCCAGCAAAATGGAAATTGAATGTACTTTTATGGTGACAACAGCGGTTTTAATTACATAGCCGTGTGTAGTTACAGCGTCAGCACTTTTTATGTTTGGTAAGATTTTTATAATGCAGTAAACCTCGATGTTTTTGCAACAGTATAACTGTCTTTAAATTTACTGCTTTTATGCTTGTATCCTAATAAGATATTATTTTAAAATAATTGACCTAAAGCTTACAACAGTAGTGAATCGGTTGGTTTTTCACATACACATTGTTCCTGTACAGATGGTGTCAGCAGAGGAGAGTGCGCTGAAAGCTCCAGGCTCTACTGAACCAGACAGTTTGAGTTACATACTGAGCCAGAGTGTCATACTGGACGCCCAACAAGTTAGAGAGGTCAGTATGCACTTGTGCATAGCCAAAGTCAGAGCACAACACGATCTGAATGGAGACTCTGAATCTGGTTATCCAGTCAAGAGTGTTTGATATGCGTTATGACTCTTCTCTCAGATTTCTAGAGAGCTTCCTCCGCGTACAATTGGATACACATGGCAGCTGTCGTACAGCACAGACAAACACGGTGCCAGCCTTAAGACTCTTTACAGGAAACTCAGCATCACCGACTCGCCTGTGCTGATTCTCATCAAGGACCACAACCAGCAGGTCAGTCATTATAGGGCCCACATGGAAATTGCGTGCAGATTTCTACATTTTTTAGTCCACCATCGTGTAAATGTGTGTAAATATATATTCATTTTTTGGTATTAACTTCAGAAATATTGAAAAATATGCAAACGGTTATATAGTTTATTTACAATACAGTTTGTAAAGTAATATTTTCTGTTTTAGTAGATATATGAGAGACTTGCTTTGTTTACCAAACAAGTGGATTTAATTGGATATGCATTATAACCCTCAAATAAAAGTAATGATTTTTTATTTAATGTGGTAAGTTTTTAGTTACTATATTCTCAAAAAAAATTACAAAATTCTGCGTAGAAATATCAATAAATGTCCACAGATTTTGTTCAACCCTAGTCATTATTCACAGCTCTGGTCAGAGTGGACATCTTATGGACAAGGATCACATTTCATTTGATTCAAAAACATCCCTCACAACTCATCAGTTTAAATAGGTCAGTTGATTTAATTTTGGCAATGTATATCAGCTCTTTGAGTGGTTTTAACTTCCCTTCAGGTTTTTGGGAGCTTTCTCTCACACCCGCTGCATCCTAGTGATGCATTTTATGGTACTGGAGAGACCTTCCTGTTCCTGTCTCACCCACGCTTTAAGGTAAATCCCAGTACATTTACATTGAGCACAATAATTGGGTTCTAGATATAAAAACATTCATATTCTCCAAAAAGAAAACGGATTTTTAACAATAAGTTGACATTGTGGCTCTATGCAAAGAGATCTCTAGCTAGGCTTACTCTGATTATTTATACTTTTTTTTTAAATTAAATATATATAAAAATAAATGTGTACGTGTGTGTTTGGATTACATTCTAAACACACTTCAAAAGATGTTAAGGACAAAAGGATTTAAAATTAAATGAACTAAATGCTTTTGTTTAGACACCTTGTCCAAAATGTGTAGATGTTTTGCAAATAAACGTTTCATATCTAACGTTTAATATATTGTCTGTATTTTCTGTATTTGATTGTTGTAATTCACAAGGCATTGTGGGATTGAAGCTATGTCTCTCAATAAAATACAGTCTTGAACAATTTTCTATTTTGAGAGATTTTCATGCATTTTTTTGCTTCATAGTTTGCATTGAAGAGATTCAACTTTTAGCTGCTTGAATTAGTTCACGGCTTAATACACTTTATCAAAGACTTGTTTTAAATTTCCAATGGGAAAAATATCTCTGGAGTAAGTGCTGTTTTTAAACTAGGCAGAGTGTATAATAAACTCTGTTGTCATTATTGTTAAACAAATGGACAGGCTTTCAATGATTTTCAATTTCTTTATGGAAACTGTAGTAAATATGATTTAAACTAACAGATTTTACATTTATTTTTTTCTTTTAAGTGTTTTAAATGGACTGGCGAAAACTCCTTTTTTATCAAAGGAGATTTGGACTCTTTTGCCATTGGAGGAGGAAGGTACAGTACCCTTTTGCATGTACAGATATACACTGACAAAAGTCTTGTAGCTTATCCAAGTTTTAGGAACAACAAATAATAATTTGACTTCTAGTTGATTATTTGGTGTCAGAAGTGGCTTATATGAAAGGCAAAGGCCTCTAGATTACGCTTATTTTACCAAAAATAAAATATGATCATGTCTTGATTTTTTTATTATTTTTTATGATTTATTTAAGACCGTAAAGTCTGACTTTGCTTAGACAAAAGTCATGTCGCTTAACAGAAATAATGCACAGTATAGAAAATAAAGTCATGGTGCAGTGGAAAAATAATAATAATATTGTATATGACTCCCATGAGCTTGGAGGACTGCATCCACACATCTCTGCAGTGACTCAAATAACTTATTAATAAAGGCATCGGGAATGGCAAAGAAAGCATGCAGGACTTCCAGAGTTCATCAAGATTCTTTGGTTTTATCTTCAATGCCTCCTCCTTCATCTTACCCCAGACATGCTCAATAATGTTCATGTCTGGTAACTGTCCTGGCCAATCCTGCAGCACCTTGGCCTTCTTTGCTTTCAGGAACTTTGATGTGGAGGCTGAAGTATGAGAAGCGCTATCCTGCTGAAAATTTTGCCCTCTGCTGTGGTTTGAAATGTAATGGGCAGCACAAATGTCTTGAAACCTCAGGTTGTTGGTGTTGCCATCCACTCTGCAGATCTCTTGCACGCCCCCAAACTGAGTGTAACCCCAACCATGATTTTTCCGTCACCGAACTTGACTGATATCTGTGAGAATCTTTGGTCCATCCGGGTTCCAGTAGGCCTTCTGCAGTATTTGGGATGTTTAGGATGCAGTTCAACAGATGATTTATCGGAAAAATCTACCTTCTGCCACCTTTACAAATGATTAACTAGAAATCAAGTTATTATTTGTTGCTTAACAACTGGAATTTACGACAAGACTTTTGTCAGAAAGTGTATATTAATATTCTGAAGGATGCACATGTGTGATGGATTTATTAGTATAGCATCACCTGTACGAAATCAGATAATATATAGAACATTCTGACAATTTGCCTGTTGTAAAAATACAAAACAAATGTCTTATTTACATTTTTTTAGACTTCAACACTAAAGCTTACTTGTAAATTTCACTTGTCTCTTTTCTCCTCAGTGGTCATTTTGGTCTGTGGGTGGACGAGAGGTTGTTTTTGGGCAGGAGCAGCCCTTGTTTCACCTTCAACAACTGCAGTCTGTCAGAGACCAACGACTTCACCATTCTGGACCTGGAAGCCTGGACATTCGGCTGACAGAACATTGTAAATAATCCGAAACATCTTAATTTAGTGGAAAATATGGCCATTATTCATCAGTTTACTGACACTGGTAAAGGAAGGGAAAGAGACACTGCAAACTGTGAAGTCAGGGGAAGAGTTTTGCATCAAATGAAAGCTCACCCATAGTGTTTACTACCATCATAAAGAAGAAAAAAACTGTTTTGTCTTGTGATTAAGATGCATTGGAGTTCAGTTCAGGATTTGAATAAGTGCACCCCGTCGTACAAGAAATAATTTTGGGGCCGAATGAAGTACTCTATAATCAAATAACATTATCTGAACAGTACATTTCTAACATTGAAGTTGATGAAGGATGCCACTTTGTTAGTGTGAATACTGTCAATTTTTGTTTAAATCTGTTATCATAGAACTTTAAACTAGACTTAAAAAGGATAGTTCACACAAAAATGTCAATTAACTACCTTCTAACCCTCAAGTGGCTCCAGTGTGAGTTTCCTAATTCTGTTGAAGACTATAAAATATGTTGAAGAAAGCTGAAAACCTACAACCAATGACTTCCTTGGTTGGATAAACAATTACTATGAAAGACATGGTTACATGTTTTAAGCTTTCTTTAAAGTATCTTTTGTGTTCAACAGAAGAAAGAAGGTCAAAAGTGAGGAGTGAGTAAATTGACAGAATTATCAGTTTTGGGTGAACTATCCCTTTAACACCACTGATTATAGTCTTTTGTGCTATTAGTAAGCAAGTCATCGGCTGTATATACTGGTTTTGGCGTTAGTTTAAAGCCACAGTTGCACTTTTACACATGGAAAAGTTTTCACATCACTCAAGCCAAAACAAAACCAAGACTGAAATGACTTTGGGTTGAATACCACAAGCATAAACTCTCAAGACAAACCTCAGTTGCATGTTTCATGTCTTGAGAGGCTTTCGGCATCACAATCCTTACTTGGATATTCACATGAAGTCTTAAAAATACCTGTGGATGGATGATCCTGACCTGTAGGAAAACCTTCTTTCTGTAAATAACTCTTAAAATAGTAATAACATCAGTTCACAAAGATGTCTTGTGCAAAAACAATAGCTCTGCAAATGGTAAATAAGAGTCATACAAACCAATGCAATATTTATACATGTGAAAATGCAATCACTCAATACTGGAAGTGTTCATTAACTCGTTGCCTAATAAAACAGATTAACACTTACTGTTTTGTTCATAAAAAGAATATTGTTTTAGACATTTCTAGAGTATTAGTTACACAAAACTGTTGCTATATGGACATGATTTTATATTTGCAAACTGGAAATTGTTCAAAAGGTTGGGGTCAGAACGAAGTACATTCAAAACTTTGATAGTATAATAAAAATGAAAAATGTTATTTGAAATATGTAACAACAGTAACATTTTCACTAAAATAAAGGTTTGAGCTTGACTTAAAGCAAACAAAAATATACAACCCCAAATTTTAATAGTACCAAGTTTTCAGCAGAAAAGGGTGACAACCTATTTCACTATTAATATTATGCCAACTTGCATTGTATATTTAGTGTTTTGTTTCCACTTTAAATGTGTTAGAAATAAGATTCGACTTCAAGTGAGCTTTCATTTTAATATATTTCATTTATAAAAAACACAAAGTGATATTCCTAACTGACCATTCTGCCTCTCCTCCCTCTGACAAAAGCAGATTATAGTGGTGATCTATTAGAGCCCATGGCAGCTTTCCTGCAGCTGTGTGGTTTTTAACATTTGCCAGAATTTTGTTCAGACAGAAAAGCGGGCGTTGCTTTCACAGACTTGTACAACAACATCAGGCCTGCTCACACCCTTACCGGGCTTTAAGACCAGACCATCACAAACTGCCTAAATCCGGGAAGCCACAGCCAACGCCATCCTGTCTGCTACAGAACTAAAATAATGCAGCATAACATAAGTGGCTTCAAATACAATTAAACAAACTCTAAGTGGTTTCAAAAGTTAAGTAATATAACAATGCTATTTTAGTTCATTAATCTGAGTGATTAACAAGACTAATGGCATCCATCAGTTATGTTTGCAGATAATCTGCAACTTCATATATATAAAAATATAATTAATGGAGTTGACTTTTTTTTTTGAGGACAGTTCACTTAAAAATACAAAGAAATGGTCATTTACTCACCATCAAACTGAGATAAATGTGGTTTATTGTTTCCATTAGCTTAAAATTATATAATCAAGTAAAATAGTAGAATTTTATTTTTAAGTGAACAGTCTCTTTAACGTCCTTCAGCAATCATTGAGGTGACCAACCACAATCTTGCTACCCCAGGAATAAAATAATGCTATATTGTGCATTTTGCTATTAACTGTGTTGCACTAAGGAACATGTACATGAAGCAGTGGTCAACAGCTGCCTACTGAATGAAGAAATTGTCTGCACACGGTTCCTCAAAACAAACACGTGGGAGCTGAGCTGAGATCAGCATTTCCTTTCTCCCTCATATCCTCTCCTCAGTTCTCTCAGACGTCTCTGGAGAGAGCGTCTCAAATTAGTTTTTATGATTCCAAGTAAGGTTTGGCCTTTTCAAGTCCTTCCTGCAGGAAGCGAATGTATGTGGAGGTTGAGGGATCCTCAAAACCTGCTGAGAAACTAAGACCTGGCCCTTCATCTTCTGGTTTCATGGATGTTTGATCCAGGAAGTTATTAGCATTGATATGGTGGACCTGGAAAAGTTACAGCGATATTCATCTAAGCATCGTGAACAAGACTTAACTTGAAGTTGAAGACTGAAATAGCTGATTAAAAATTAAAGCAGACTTACCACAGTGCCATTGGGCAGCACCACCATCATCTGCACTGGAAAAGTATACTTTTCCAAATGTAAACGAGCCTTTTCACTCAAGTCCAGATTCTTTGCGTCACCCTAAATCAAGGAAAATGACTTAAAGCATTGGTTTAGATCCGATTCAGGACTAGGCATGGGCTGGTATAAGTTTCAGATGGTATGATAACCTTGAATTGAAAACACCACGGTTTCTTGGTATCACGGTATTGTGATTACTGCTCTAAAATAAGTTCTTTTTAATGTGTAAAGTAAAAAACGACAACTTTTTTACCCCATTGAACAGTATATTTTATTTTAGAAATCATTTATAATATTTTGGAACAGTAAACAAGTCTAAATGTCATGGCTAAATAATTAAACTAAATCATTGACTTCTGCTGTCTTCGTTGATTTCAAAAACAGATTTTTTTACAATACATAAAAAACTATTTAAAAAAATCCCTGATGGTAACCTTTCAGCAATGGTCCAAAAGGCATTAGCTTTTACTACTTTAATAGCGAGACGTTTCATCCTTTTAAAGTGGAAACATGTCTCTCCACCTTCTTTTGATGCATGGATAAAAGAAGTGTTTACTTGCATTAAATTGGAAAAAAGTAGACTATCACTTACTGGTTCTTTAAAAACCTTTGACAAGTTGTGGCGTCCCTTTTAGATTATTTGCTGGCTAACTCTCTTGATTCTTAAGCTGAGCAATAATATAAGCATACATATTTATTATTAATTTTCTTTCCCTTTTTTTTTAAATATATTTTTTATTATTATTATTGTTTATAGTATGCATGTATGTGTGTGTGTGTGTGTGTATTATTATTATTATTTATTTATTTTTTATTTATTTATATATATTTTTTCTCAATGGGAATTTAGAGGGCGTTAAGGGAGGGAAGTGTTTATTTGGGGTAGTGTTAACATTAACATGGAAGGATAATTATAAAATGAATATTGTGGTTGATATTCCATGTAAAAACCTAATAAAAGAAATTTGAAATAAAAAAAACCCTTACATATACCGTAGGAATGGTATAACAGAATTTTTTTTGCTGTTTTAAAGGCCACCTATGGTGAAAAATCTACTTTTTAAGCTGTTTGGACAGACATATGTGTAGGTATAGTGTATAGACCGTCACATCGGGGTAATATAAACACACCCAGTGCTTTTTTTTTCTCAATTTAACAACATAAAAACGGTGGACCAATTGGAGCGGTTTTGAGACTGACCGCAACTTGACGTAGGAGTGCAGTTCCCCCCACCCACCAAATTGATTGATAGCTGCGTAGTAATGCATATACTCATATCAACAAGACAGGACGTGTTTTGACAAGTTTAAAATATTTTACAACAGCGCATGTGTGTAATAAATTACAGTGATTTACTTCAGATTTACTTCACAGCCGCATGTTAGAACAATTGTAAAAAAGACGCTTCAATCCCGGTTTGTGGACGTTAAATCAGGTTTATTTTGTACCTTAACTTAACAGATATCCATACAGCAGTGTATATTAACCTGTATCCTGTCACATTTGTGTGCAAAAACAGTGCAAAGCTAAACGCCCGCGCTGTCTGTGTGTGTGTCCACGCTGTCTGTCCGCGCTGTGTGTGTGCGTGAACTTTGTAACGACATTGTGTGTGACTCATCGTTCCAGCTCCACAACAAATGTATCAAACATCATTGGTAAAGTTCTTACTGTAGTATTTCTCACAAACGTTACGTGAGACCTGCTTCCTTTATGTCTGTCAGTTGTCTGAGGCAGCCAAGGGTGGAGACTAAGGCACGCTGACAAGCATGTTGGAACGGTGGGCGGGGAAGACTAGCCTTAAAGGCCCAGTACATAAAAACAGCAAAAAGCTGTTTAGAGCTATAAAATACAACCTAGTGAAAGCTATAATAAATAATCTGATGGGTGTTTTAAGCTGAAACTTTACAGACACATTCTGGGGACTCAAAAGACTTATATTAAATCTAGAAAAAAAGGGGTAACCTAGGTGCCCTTTAAAACCTTGACTTTCCCAAACTGCGGTAAACCTTGAAACCGGTTATAGTCCCATGCCTATTAAGGGCTACTTGATTTAGCTTTTCTACAGATGATAAATAAAAAGGCTGACCTGCAGATCCTCCAGCTCTTTGACTAGAGACCAGCTGCTGATGAAGCTCTGGTTGAGTAAGGCCAGAACGGGCGAACTCTCGAGAACTGTCTCCCGAAGAGTCCGCCCCGAACCTAATTAAAACGAGGAGAGCAGAACACAAATGAGAGAAACTTCCAATATAGTTGAAAAAAGTCTAGTGCAACATCCCAATTTGCATAATATCTCAAATTAAAATGAGATGGTCTAAAACTGTAAATTTTACATTGTTCTCTCTTTTGGCTATTGTTATCAGTCTCACACAGTTATTTTTTGTTTGTTTTTGTTTTGTTACTTGAGCAAATGGGAATGCAAAAAATATTTGTTGTACTTTTCCAGTCACTGCACTCTTAAGTTTACCCTCCTATGATGGCTTCCACTGCTGTGAAACCCACAAATGCAAAGTCCATAATTATGAATCGATAGATATCAAAGCTCCCAAAACTAAATGAAATTTTACTCATTTATCCACCCACAAATGCTTCTAAACCTTTATAAATCTCTTTTTTTCTGTTGAACACGAAAGAAAATTATGAAAGAAACCTGCAGTTATGACATCCATAGTAAAAAGAAATACTATGGAAGTCAATGATTAACAGTTTTCAACATTCTTCAAAATATTGTCCCAAACAGGTTTGAAACAAGTGGAGGGGAGTAAATAATGACAGAATTATCCCTTTAAAACACGTCATACTGGTCCCTATGACCAAACGTAACTACTAGTGTGTATACTATGTTATAGCCTCATCTTACCTCAGCAGGACTGGTCATCCAGCGCTCCCCAGAGCAGGATGGAGTGAACCAGCTTCTTTTCAGCTGAAGCTCTGCTGAAGGCCTCACTGAATGGTAAATATGGCACCTTCCAAAGAGACGACCCCAAAAAAGCATAACATTTTTATACAGCCACTTTAAACCAATATTCAACCAATTCAATTGAATTCAATTCATCTTTATTTCTTTAGCGCTTTTAACTATGTAGATTGTGTCAAAGCAGCTTAACACACCTCAAAAATAAATGCTTTTGCAGACTGTTAAATAATGATGTTGAACTCAAATAGCCATTTATGAACATTATTTGTACAGAAATGAGGCTGGGGTATCACCTTTTTAAACGGATACATTGTGACCTCCAGGCGTCTGGATGCTTCTTCTCTGCTCAGCTCTTCACTCCAGATTATCTCCTCAAACACAAACTGAATGGGTTCACCTCCCTCCCCTCGACTGTCGATCATGTTCCCCTGCTCATCGTAGATCACTGAGGGAGTGGAGGGTCCTCCTGCACCAAGCTCCATCTGTAAATGTATACGGCCCATTTATTTTAGACATCTTGATTCATATTATCCCTCCATGCATGGTTTTGATTCATCAGTAAACAGAATGCTGATTGGAACATGCAGCAAAATGTCAGTGGAGGCAGTTTCAGCATTATATATGGAATCAGAAATCAAGTCTATGAATGTGTTCTGTATAATCATGAGCACTAACCTGAGGGAGGTATCCAATATCCACTTCCATGTTACTGGTCTCGCTGGCTCCGTACAGCCACTCCATGTCCACATTCAGAGTTCTGCCATACAAAACACACACTCAAATGGTTAAACCGAAAAGTAATTTACAGTGTTTGGAAAAAAGACAATTGCAAAAAAATAAACAAATAAAAAATTTAATTCCAATAATTATTTTAAATTATTTACGTGATGTTTTTGGTACTATTATAAAAGTGCAGTGTAATTCTTTTATCTTTCAAAATGCTGTTCTGTCATAGTTCACATTTACTAGTCAATCTACACATCATTTTTTACAACACTATCCACACATTCAATATCCTTATCAAGAATGGTTGTTACAATCATGGCTATTAAATGATTTGTTCAAAGCATTGAAGTCATAAAGGGACAAAGTAAGCAACCGTCTTTAAATAGATTTGTTCCCAAATGCAGATTAATTTTTAGAGCATGCTGTTTACATGTGATAGTGTGGACGAATGCTGTTTTTTGAGAAAACAAGGCCTGTATTAAGTAAAATAGGGTTAGAAATAGGGTGACATGGTGGCGCAGTGGGTAGCGCTGTTGCTTCACAGCAAGAAGGTTGCTGGTTCAACCCCCGGCTGGGTCAGTTGGCATGTCTGTGTGATGTTTGCATGTTCTCCTCATGTTTGCGTGGGTAGGTGGCTAAATTTTCCGAAGTGTATGTGTGTATGTCCTGGTCCTCCAGATTGGTGGAAAAAAGATTTTCTGAAATCACTGCAAGTTTATTCAAAATAAAAAACCTAAAAAAAATCACATGTACATAAGTATTCACAGCCTTGGCTGTTAAGCTCTGAATTAAGCTCAGGTACATTCTGTTTCCACTGATCATTCTTGAGATGTTTCAGCAGCTTAATTGGAGTTGATTAGACATGATTTGAAAAGGCACACACCTGTCTATATAAGGTCCCAGGGTTGACAGTGCATGTCAAAGCACAAACCAAGCATGAGGACAAAGGAATTGTCTGTAGACCTCCAAGACAGGATTGTCTCAAAGCACAAGGCTGGGGAAGGTTACAGAAACATTTCTGCTGCTCTGAAAGTTCCAATGAGCACAGTGGCCTCCACCATCTATAAGTGAAAGATGTTTGTAACCACCAGCACTTTTCCTAGAGCTGGCCGGCCATCTAAGCTGAGTGATCGAGGGAGAAGGGCCTTAGGGAGGTGATCAATAACCCGATGGTCACTCTGTCTGAGCTCCAGCGTTATTCTGTGGAGAGAGGAGAACCTTACAGAAGTACAACCACCTATACAGCAATCCACCAATCAGGCCTGAATGGTAGAGTGGCCAGAAGGAAGTCACTCCCAAGCTGGAATTTGCCAAAAGGCATCTGAAGGACTTTCAGACCATAAGAAACAAAATTCTCTGGTCTGATGAGACTAAAATTGAACTCTTTGAGTGAATGCCAGGTGTTACGTTTAGAGAAATCCAGGCACCGCTCATCACCAGGCTAATACCATCCCTACAGTAAAGCATGGTGGTGGCAGCATCATGCTGTGGGGATGTTTTTGAAACATCAGGAATGAAAACCTGCTTCAGAGTGCTCTTGACCTCAGTCTGGGGCGACGGTTCAACTTCCAGCAGGACAATGACCGAAAACTTACAGCCAAAATATCAACGGAGTAGCTTCACAACAACTCTGTAAATGTCCTTGAGTGGCCTAGCCAGAGACCAGATCTAAATCCTATTGAACATCTCTGGAGAGATCTGAAAATGGCTGTACACCGTCGCTTCCCATCCAACCTGATAGAACTTGAGAGGTACTGCAAAGAGGAATGGGCAAAAATTCTCAAAGACAGGTGTGTCAAGCTTGTGGCATCATATTTAAAAAGACTTAAGGCTGTAATTGCTTCCAAATGTGCATCAATAAAGTATTGAGCAAAGGCTTGGAATACTTATGTACATGTCATTTTTCTGTTTTTTTATTTTTAATAAATTTGCAACAATTTCAAAAAATCTTTTTTTTACATTATGGGGTTTTGTGTGCAGAATATTGAGGAAATAAATACATTTAACCCACTTTAAGTAAGTAAGCACTGTAAGTAAGTAAGTGTTGGAAGTAGAAAAGATGTCAAATAACAAAAGAATATGGGGAAAAACACAGGCAATTATGCTTAATACTCAAGATAAACATGTGGATGCATCGAATGAGCAAATTGGTAATTCTTGCAGACAGAAGAAGCAGCATGAAAAGAAGAAGCAAAAAAAGAGGGATTAAAGAAAACCAACTTGTCATTTGGGACGTAGATGTGAAAATCTCGGACATGGGAAGCATCTTTAGAGAGGATAATGTGACCGGCAAACTGTCCAGGAGTGAACCAAAATGGGAAATCTGGAACATCATTTAGCTGGAACTCAGCATGGATTCTGTAAACATTGACCCAATAAAATCAGAATTAGTCAGTTGAAGGCTCACCGTTAAAATAATAAAATTTCACAGATTTATTCTGGATTGTAGGAAAATCTCATTATGGCCTTTTTTTTAACTGGCTTACCTAAAAACAATGTCATAATAAAAGTCACTAGCAGCCCGTATACAAGCCACAGCTCCCTGTGGAGCAAAGCGAGATTTTACAAAAGGTCGTGGGTGAAACATGCTGAGCAGAGAGTGGATCAGCACCTGCAGAAGAATCAAACAATCAAATCATTCATCAATCTACTTGATCAAACCTCTCTTCACAACTATTTAATTTATCTATTAAATTAAAATGATTAAGCTCAAGAAACTGAACTCACTGTACTCATTTTAAAAATGTAAAGATATATTTGTACCTCTTTGCCTCGCGGTGTGGGAGGATGAAAACGGTTGTTGGGAAGATAGCCAGTGAAGATGTTCAGTTCACTGGGAATGATCCACCAAGTGTCACCCAGGGCCGATTTACCACTGGGCGGCAGGAAGATCTTGAACTGGCTTGCATAAAACGTGAATGAAGAAATAGCTGGACGTTTCCAAGACCGTAGGCCACTAAGAGAGCTGTGGGAGACCTAATGAGAAAGAACACATTTGAACACGCACTTTTTTTTATCATTTTCAAGTAATTTTAAGCTCACATTCTTACAATTTTCATATTACTGATAAATAAAATTTTCTATTTTCTTCTTTTAAACATTCACTCTGTGTCCTTGTTTTTTTGATGTATTAATTAACAATAAGGTACTTACAATACACTACACTTACAAGTGTATACTTGTTTGTCTGTTCCTATTATTTAGTTAAGCTCCAATACTATTCACTCTGTATGTTTTTCCTTTCTTTTTTCTCCCTTTGTCTATCTGTATTGCATTATTTACAAAAAAATTATATTTGGGCTACCCCTAGAAAACCATCTTTGCTCTTCGTCATGCTTTCCAACAGCAGCGGCTGCATTTTAGCATGCAGGGTCAGCGTCTCTCCATTTGGGTCATGCGGAATCTCCTCTTCATACTCTGGGGGAGGGGCCACACCTTCAGGCAACAGAGATGGACATTTGATATTAAAACAATGAAAAAGGCATTGCTTTCTATAGTGATAGACTTTACGGCCTTGAGGCATCTTTATTCTGCTTCTGTTGAAAATGTTTGCCTGTAAAAAGACAGAGAGGATGAGTAGTAATACCTGTAAGTTTTTCTGCGATAGGTTTGAATTCCTCTGGACTGAGATAAAGGTCATGATCAGTATCCAAGGATGAAAAGAAAAACAGTCCGTCCACTCCCAGTGCCTTCAGTCCTGCCTCCTACAATATAGATGATCCACAGAGATAAGACAGTTACTTCACATCACTCTGGCTAATCCAATTAATGGAAAATGTAGTTATGGGAAAACACTCATTTTGTAAACATATATTACTTTAACACTAAATATATTTATATTTTCCCACTGTCCTAGACGTCCTGGTACTTTATTTGAGATTTAATAAAATCCACAGAGAAATGGTGCAAGACTAGAGGAATAAATGTATACTTTATTAGTTAATAACATGTAATGTTTTGGCAGTTTCAATTTCTTAAACCAATTTCACAGAATTTTACAATAATCGCGTTGCATACACGATTCAGTAGATAAATCAATGACTTAAAAAACATAAATAATATCTGCATTTAACAAAATTTATGAATAATTTTGAAACAATTATGTGTATATTGCCCTAATTGAATTGCAGGTTTTAATAAATGTCCATGGGCGGCACGGTAGCACAGTAGGTAGCGATGTCGCCTAACAGCAAGAAGGTCACTGGTTCGAGTCTCGGCTAGGTCAGTTGGTATTTCTGTGTGGAGTTTGCATGTTCTCCCCATGTTTACATGGATTTACTCTGGGTGCTCCGGTTTCCCCCACAAGTCCAAAGACATGTGCTATAGGTGAATTGGGTAAGCTAAAATTGTTCGTAGTGTAAGTGTGTGAATGAGTGTATGGGTTTTTCCCAGTGATAGGTTGCAGCTGGAAGGGTATCCGCTGCGTAAAACATATGCTGGATAAGTTGGTGGCTCATTCCGCTGTGGCGACCCCCAAGTGATAAATTGACTGAGCCGATAAGAAAAAGAATGAATAAATTTTGATTTTATTATGTTTTGACTGAAACATTTCTGCTATTTGTCTTAAAGTATAGCTGCATATTTGCTTGTTACTAATTATTTTACTTAAAGTTCACTCACTGATTCGATTCTCAACTTATAACAATGACTCATATTTGAAAAAGGCGATTTTCGGGGTTTTTTTTATTAATCGATTAACTGCAATGAATCGACTAAAAAGAAAGAGTCATTCATTTGGAAACACATGAAGTGTTCAGATGCAAAATCCTCTATGTGCCATCTGGAATTTTCATCCACAATGAGCATTTTTCTTAGTCTCTTATATTCATATTCAGGTATTTCATGTTAATAGCTATGAAAGTAACATCTTCTTTGGAATAAAAGTAATATCTACACATAAGAGCTTGACAAAAAAGCTAATTTTTTCGAAGAAATTTCAGGTGGCACTTTGAGTTTTTTGCATCTAAACTCTTCACATGCAGCCAAATGATGGCTGCTCCGATATACTTTTAAGTGAATTCCTGACATAGTTTTTGTGTTGTGTCTGGTTTTGCTGTAGTCTGAGAAGCAGGGCAGTCTGTAGAATCCGTATAATCTCGGAAGTGACACGGAAGTGTGGCTGAGAAAGAAAGAAAGAGGGGGTTGGTGTTCAGACAATCTCGACCAGCTGTGGCAATTTATCCCAAGTTCCAACCCTTATAAAACAGCGGGCAGCTTGAAACCATATGCAAGTTTACTGTTACTAAAACAAAAGAGGACGTGGCAAATCTGTAACGCAAAACCATGAACATTTTAAATGTATCTCAAGAGTTATATTTCAAACTAAATTAACATATTGGACTTTAACCAATGGCAATGATGAGCTGCGTTACAGTTAGATGCTCTGACAAGCATCCCTCCTTTACGGGTCACACAACTAACTACAAGGGAATTTGAACTTACATGTCGTTTTACAAACTGGATGTCCAGGTAATATTTGATGCAAAAGCCGATGACAGGAACAGCAGCAAAGATGAATAAACTGGAAATCGGTGTGAAACGTGAGCGGGCGCGTCTGCTGGATGGAGTCGCGCGATCCTCATGATCATCCTTTGCCTCTCCTGCTGGAGTTTTATCCACGTCTGCGGCCATACTTTAATAAATGTCTTTGTAAATCACGACTGGGCCTCAAAAATAACCCAAGGGGATTCAAAAACTCTTTAGTGAAGTCACATTGTAGTCATAGGTTCTTCTCCATTGTACAGTAAGCCGTTACATCGTAGCGGCGCATGAGGAAATCACTCCTGCTTCTCCAGATGGAGGATCACGTCTGTGCTCTTAAAGGGCCAGTGTGCACATTCATACTTCCCAATGCTGTGGGCGTGTTTAAATCTAACAAGAAGCCTGTACTAGTATGGGCTCGTTTAACTGGAGGTGGATAGAATTGTGTATAACGATGGTGTCCAGATGGGCACCCGAGAAGGCTTTGAAACAAATACAGAAAAAACATATAATGCATGGCCATAATTACAGGGTTTGTGGCCAAAGAACGTACTGTACTGTCTTTTTGTCCTTCTTGCCAATACAGTTAAACATTTGAGCAATGTTCTTGAAAATAACATTTCAACCACAAAAAGACTTGATGTGGACACTTGCGCAGTTATTGGTTTACAGTCAGTTCTATTTAATTTCATTACTACTAACTAGTTAAAAACCTAATCATTATGTCAACAGTGTTATGAAAATCTAAGAAACAATTAACAACAACCTAAAGGAGGATTTGTGTGGTAATTTCAACCATACAACCATAACCCAGGATCACACAATCTGTAATATATACATATCCATGTTCATTCAAGACAAATTACTGGATTAGGTTTTTAACAAATCAATTATTTGGCTTGCGGAGTAATTGATACTATACAATTAAATGCATATTAAACACATCATAAACCTAAATGACCTTGGCATACTATAAATGTGGAGACTTAACTTCTGAAGTACATTTGAGAGAGAATACTTATTGATTGATGATTTTATTTTGGATCATCATTCACACATACGCTCAGAATGAACATTGTGAGGCTCTCAGTCACAGAAGGTTGCTTGCTGAAAGCAAAAAACATGTCAACGTTCACAACAGTGAACACTTTATTGACACTGCCAGCTCAGGAACTTTACATGTAGATTTTCCTTCTCCATAATTTAAAGTCAACTCTGAAAGAGGTTAAATTGGCCTCAGTCCAAACCTAATGGTTTAAACCAAAAGAGTAAAAGTCCATAAAGAGGTAGACAAGGTAGAAAGTAATTTTTCAGTCCATATCTTCCTCGACCTGCTGTGTGTGAACCTCTATGGTTTTGGGTGGGATGTAGGAGCCCATTCCTGCTGCCCGCTCAGCTTCGGCCTGTGTGTAAGGCTCTTCCCTCAGCTGCTTTAATCTACAATACAACACACAAAAAACACACAGGATGAAAATCTGAATAACAAAATATGCATAATTTTTCGATGCAAAAATAAATTTTTGACATACCGTTTTTTGTGGGGTTTGGACTTGAAATGCTCCTTTAGAGTTTTCAAGTCAACAAAATATCTCCTAAAAACATTTTTGATAAAAATATGATTATATACAAATGGATAAAGGATTACAAATTGAGTAATGTGCTGTGAGTTACTTACGCGCAGTGCAGACAGTAATGCTGGCCACAGCCTGTAACATCAAAATCTACTTCTTGCTTTAGCAACTTGGCAGCATTTGTAGGGATCATGTCAGCATGAATCTGGTCAAGGTCTTTTGTTCTGCGCTTAGTCTTCCATGTCTTGGCGATATTCTTCTTCTTTCCATTGTTGTGGTTTCCTACCTGCTTGGACTTACCCATGATCTAAAAAACAAAAGGACAATTTCCAAATTCTGTTCTCAAACTTAAAGCAAAGTGAGTTCGACGATAAATGAAGGAATTGCAATTCCCCAAAAGACTATATAATCTAAATAAATGATCTAATGTCATCACGGCTGAATTTTGCTGTCTTAATTTACCCCTAATATGTCAACAAAAAAGCTGAGCTGTCAAATGTCTCAATTACACATTGTTATAGTTTTAAAAAGTTACAAATTAAACACCATTCTTTAAATAAGTTCCTTTTAAACTTGTAAAAGTGGAAATTGCCTTGTTTGACACTGGTATCACTCAGAAAACACAGTAAACAAATACACTCAATAAAGTAAACTATCGTCTCAAAATATGTAACTCCAAAAAACAAGCTTTCGATATCACAATAAGTCCACCTTTTGTAAGTTGTCATGATGAATTATTAGGCTGTAAAACTGAATAAATATCATTACTCACGATAATACGCAGACACCTCGCCGTACACACGTTGAAAACCTACAGGAATAACTTCCGGGTCGATGAAGTGTGCATAAAATGTGCGCGTCCATCTCCAGATGGCAGTACAGGCAGTATGTGACTCAAAACAATCAATCAGATGAAGAAGAGCGGTGTCGTTACTATGGAGATTCTGTCACAACTATTCTGAATGACTGGATGAAGAGTTTATAATAAAGCTTTTACTCAACATCATGTCTGGTAAATATATACATGCTTTTAATAGTAACGTTGCAACAATATATTATTACCGTGTTGACCATTGTAAACTCGTATCTTTTTTATAACTTTAATATTTAAATGTGCAATGGATTAACGTTTTTGCTCTTTCTTCGCAGAGACAACACTTAAAATCTGTTACGTCTTTCCAAATGGAGACAAATATGGTGAGTAAACCGTCACCTCTTTCACACCATTTTGTTTTCCATTAAAAAGCTTGTATTTATATATGTGTGTGTGTGTGTGTGTGTGTGTGTGTGTGTGTGTGTGTGTGTGTGTATGTGTATGATCAGAGGGCGAGTGCTGTCGGACTTCAGATGGTGTGGTGATCAGGAAAGGGTCTGGCACACAAACATCAGCTTCTGGAGCTACATACACGGGGGAATGGGACAATGATAAGGTGTGTGTGAGAGAGACATCATTAAAATATTTGAATAATAATTAAAACATTTATTATTGTTTTCAAACTGGGGTCGAAGACCCCCATGGTGCCACAAGGGAGTGCTAGGGACAAAAACACAAAACTTGCTTAAATAAAAATGTTTAAAAGAGAAAAACCTATCAATTTCATTCATTTATTCCTTCGGCTTAGTCTCTTTATTCCTCAGGGTTCACCACAGCGAAATAAACCACTTATCCAGCATATGTTTTACACAGCGGATGCCCTTCCAGCTGTAACCCAATTTATTTATAATTATCATTATTAATCATAATTAATAAGACATTATTATTAATAATATAATTTTTTCAATTTTTTTAATATTGCAATACACATTTTTATAAAATAAATACAGTAATAAACAATCATCATATAATCATTTTATTTAGATAAAAACAGCATAAAAATTATTAAAAACTGTATAATAAAATTAGTAAATAATGAAAAATCATATAATAAAAATATATATGATAAAATATACAATTAACAAACACAATTCATTCATTAATTTTCTTTCATTTCCCCACAAGATTAATAAAGTGACTAAGCCTAAAAGAAAATGAATGAATTAATAAATTAAACAAATTATTCTAAATTTTATTATAATGAATAAAAAAGTAAGTGTATAAAATGTGAATTGTTATGTTTGTGATTGTAATTGTTATCGTTTGTTTGCTGTTGTTATATGGCCTGTAGATGAACGGCAAAGGAATTCTTACACACCCATCAGGAGCATTTTACAGTGGTCTGTTTAGAGACAACATGTACCATGGCAAAGGAACTTACAGATTTCCTGATGGCTCCGAATACACCGGAACCTTTAATAACAACAGGTGACACCAGATCAGTACTTGCACCCAATGGCAGTCTATAGCTTTATGTGTAACATGTAAATCAGCTTCATTCATTCATTCATTCATTCTTTCTTTTTTATTCATTTTCTTTTCGGCTTAGTCCCTTTATTAATCAGGGGTCACCAGAGCGGAATGAACCGCCAACTTATTCAGCATATGTTTTATGCAGCGGATGCCCTTCCAGCTGCAACCCAACACTGGAAAACACCCATACACTCTTGCATTCACATACATACATTATGGCCAATTAAGTTTATTCAATTCACCTATACCACATGTCTTTGGACTGTAGGGGAAAGCGAAGCACCTGGAAGAAACCCATGCCAACATGGGGAGAACATGCAAACTCCACACAGAAATGCCAACTGACACAGCCGGTGCTTGAACCAGCGACCTTTTTGCTATGAGGCGATTGTGCTACCCACTGCACCACCGTGATGCCTAAATCAGCCTTATTTTAAAAAGTAAAGGTTTATTTTAACCTCAGGCACTCCTTGTGGTGAAAAATGAGATATTTATTAATGTTGGATAGAGTCTATGGTACTAAGTGACATTTATGCAGTAGTTAATATTACATTTTACCACTTTTTGAGCATAGACCTGAAAATGAAACTCATAACTTTAGCTAGAAATCTAGAATGTTTTGGAGCAAAGACTTAAGCACAGTTAAGAAGATACTTGCCAGATTATGACTGAAGTGGAAAAAGGAGAAGTTGATATTATGACAAGTGCACAAATGCCATTTATCAGTAATTCTTAGAGCATATGGCAGAGGGCATGAAGTTTCAGTGTATTATAAATGGTTAATGGAAAAAATGGGCTGCTTAAAACTGTTTAGAGTAAAGATCTAAATTGTACATTTTGCGATGAACATTAGAAGAAAATTGCCAAAACTGTAAAGTAATGTCAAGAAATTCAGGAGTACGCTTAATGCATTTAAAACTTTTGAATCGTTTTTTATTGAACTCCGAGTAGGATTTTCAGGCTTGTGTTGAAGGACTGTGTTGAAGGAGACTTGATGCATGCCCTGTGGTCCTGTTCTAAAATACAGGAATTCTGGGTTAAAGTGCACAATTACATTCAGGATGTTTCTGGATGCGACTTTTCATTTTGTCCTAAAATATATGTACTGGGAGACCTGTTTGCGTTGGGCTCTGGTGTGAAGTGGATTCAAATAAGTATTATGATCGTAAGACAAATTATTATGCAGGTATGGCGTTCAGCAGGTCCAACATCATTTCAAGAATTGGTTCTGGAATTGGGGAAGGTGGCAGCGTATGAAAAAATTACATATAGATTACTTGATAAATTGGATGTTTATTAGAGAAGATGAGAAAATTACTTGGCATTTTTGGAGGATGAATAAGGTTACTGTGGTGAGACGCACGGTAAAAGTGTAATTATCTTATTTGATTTATTTATGTATTAAAATTATTGCATAGTTATTTTATTTATGTATTTTTTTTACTATTATTATTTGCTGTATGTCTGCTTTTTATTTATTGAGTTTATATTATTTATCTCTATTTACTGGATTTATTATAGCAACATCTAATTACAGTAACTGCCATTGTTGGGGAGGGGAAAGGGGGTGTTAAAAGTATGCTAAAATTTGTAAACTGATGGTACTGTTTCAAATATGATCTGAATATATGCAGAATATGTTTTACTGTAAATCTGCAAGAAAAAATAAAGCCATAAATCTAAACAAGCTGTTTCAAATCAAAGGTTAATCTTTTAAAAACTTGTTTGTGTGCAGCACCAAATATTTCTACAAGATGAAATGATTTTCCCATTAGGTTCACAAGCATCATTTTTGACCACAACTAACACAAGTGTGACCATTTATTTTTTTTCAGGACAGTTTAATCTTTTCAAATCATGTCCATGCACTTGGCCAAGTTTTGTATCATTCCAGTGAAGTAAAAAATAATTATCTAAAAGCCTAAAGAACCACAAGACCGAAGAGCACCAGAGGCATAAAGTCTGAATTCTTCTTTTTCAGATTTGAGGGTGACGGGGAGTTCACAGATTCACAAGGACTCGTGTGGACTGGCATGTTCCATAACAAAGCAGCACTGGGATTAAAGCTCCAAGTCAACATGTGACTTATACACAAACACAGACCATTTAAATGAATTCGATGAAATTAACGCCCCTTGAAACTACTAAGAGAGATCTTTGATACACAGTGATGCATTACCACAGCCAGCGTCCTTCAGGCATTGATGAGATCTTGTCTGCCAATGAAATAAGTTCAGCTCCAACAGCACACACTGAACATCAAGAACACATGTGGTTCCCACACACAGTGCACTTCCGAATGAATCACTACTTTGTTTGGTGCAACTGGTGAGAGGAATGTGATTCTCTGTTTACCGTTCAGCCATTGGTCGTGCACATCTCCAAAATACATGAGCTCGCAAAAGCAGACGAGCTCATGACTGTGGCGAGAAGTCAGGAGTTGGTAAGATCGTCAAGCTCAATTTCCTCTGGAGTGAGAACAATGTTTACTGTGGATCAGAAGAGCTCAATTTACAGCAGTTCACCTCTAATTCTGCTTTAAATGAGTGCATTTAATTGGATTTAAAACTTTTATTTGGTCCATTCTTATGCCTCAATTAAATTTGGTATGACTCACTTCTGAGTTTTATAGCAATCATTTTGTGGGTGTTTGTGTTCACATGTCTAGCAGATCGCTTCCAGAGCTCATACAGAGTTCACTGCGAAACAGAAAATTGGTCTTAAAGGTTGAGGAGGAAATTTAATCGTCTGATTCTGAGGCATAAAAAATGCTAACAGACGTCTTTATCGTTTTCTCTCTCTCTCTCTGTTCATCTGTCCACTTACTGTAAAACAAGGCCTCTTTTTGTCCTCGACTTCATCAGACTCACATGTTTTAAAGAGGAGGGGAAGAGATAGGTGGGACTGATGAGAGAGAGAGAGAGAAAGAAAGAAAGAAAGAATAGTGATAGAAAGACAAAGTCTCAGAATCAGAGAGCTCTCATGTCATTTCTAACCATATCTAAATATACAAGTGTGACATTTAATTTACTTGTAAAACTATCAGTTTGAGCAAGGAAACTCAACTAGGACAAGGATCTGAATCGCCGGTCTTGGATTTGGATATGGAAGAGCATCAGATCACAGAGAATGGCAAAATACAGGGTAAACAATCTTTATTTTCCAACTGTAGAAATGCTTAAACTTTTATGTAATGGATTAGTAACACTGGTGATGTCTTCTTGAAAAAAAGAGTTCAATGAATGGCTTTTGACAAATTGCCCTCATTTTAGGTGCATATTTCTATCAGTTCTGTGCCGTTTCTGCATGAAATTGTATGTTTGTGTGTGCCTGCAGGTACAGGGAATGACATTGATGCCATAGACTTTCAGGTAATCAAAATTTCTCTCTGTCACATTCTTTTTTCCATGCTTTAATGTGCGACAACATATGTTTTGAGATTTATCATCTCTAACTCAAATCACATAAACTTAACACAGATTATTACTGATAAGAATATAAAAGTCATTGAGATAATCAATTGCTAATAGGAAGAGTGTGACTGAACTCAGGCTGGCCACATTTAGCTTAACCCTCCCTAATGCTATTGAGACTGATTTAAAGTTCCTGTCTCCTCTTGTTTAACCTTCATCATTTTTTTCCCCTTCTGTCTTTTTCTGAACTGATCTCCTACGGAGTCTTTGTGACCCTAGATTGCTTGTTTTAGTTGCAGGCAATGTGGGTGGAGCTAAAATCAGGAGTTGGAAGCGTGGTGGAAGATTTTGCCACCCTTCGGCAAACCTATAGCCGACTGGAAGAGAAAGTCTCCAGCAATCAGCAAGACACTAACGACAAGATTCTGTCTCTCAGGAACACACTTAACACACTGCAGGTTCTAACACACTTTTTAAAAGATTTGGTGTGCTTTTACCTTTCTAATGATTGGGGTCTGTAAGTTTATAAGTGTTTTGTTTTTTTTCTTGCTTGGATATTTTTAATAATAATAATAATAATAATAATAATAATAATAATCCACAGGGATGCATTAAAGAAATCTAAAGTTACAGTAAAGACATTAATAATTTAAAATGCTTTTATTTCAAATGAATTATGTTCCTTTGAACTTTATATTTATCACAGATAAAAAAAAATGCATAACAGGTTTTTAAAAAACTACTTTTATATTGACAATAACATCAACTATTTAGTTTATTAAAATGATTTCTGATGGATCATGTGGCGCTAATGGCTGAAGTTATAGTTCTGGAAATTCAATCACAGAAATAATTGTAAAATATATTAAAATAATATGTTGTAATAATATTTCACTGCCATTATTGTATAATTAATAAACTAATGCTGCCTTAGTGAGCATTAGAGACTTTCTAAAACATAAAAGAATCTTACTGGCCCCTAACTTCTGAATGGTAGTGCATATTCTATATAAATAAATTTTATAAAAGTTTTTACATTTTTTAAAAACAATCAAATTAGTAAATATTAAAACTATGTAAATATATCATACAGCCATTCTCTTCTAGAATTCCATTATTTTCATGTCTGTAATATTTTACTTATAATATATCTTTTTTTTGTTTGTGTGTATGCAGGAAGATGTAAGTACAGCTCTAACACAGCTCTCTGAAGTTAGAAGCAACCAAAAAGACCTACAGCGGGACCTGGACCTCATGCAGAGCACACAGCACAGGTAACTTTCAGTCTGCAGTACATATACTATATCTCTTATCTTTAAAATCCAAACATAAACATGCTCTATCCACTCACATAAACAAAGCTACATCATTTCAAAAACAAGCTCAAAACCTTTTATTATTTGTTAATTTTATTTATTACTCAAACTGTGCGTATCAGAGACTACGATGGCCATTAATGTAAAGAAACTTACAACCAAACAGCCTGATATTTTTCATAACTTACGCAAAACCATTTTTAACTCAACTAAAATAGTCATATTATAAGCAGACTCTGCAACTTTGGTTTTTTCATTGGCAGGAAAGGCTCCAGGGGGGAGGGGTCAGTGGATGGTCACGCCTCTCTGAACAGCCAAACGGAGATCAGCCTCATTCAGCATTACATCAGCAGCCTATCTGCAAATCCGAGTGGGTATAACAACTTTGAGGCAAATGTCTAAAGCGTGATGTATTCTTACTATAAAGATGTTTGTATAACAACCATGAGCTGTTTCACACGATTGCCTTTTAGTGTATAAGATGATTCAGGTTGTGTTTGTGTGCTTAGACCCTTTCCCTGAGCATGATGGACAAAAGAAGTCTCCAGTGTGGAGGGAGAGAAAAAACAGCCGAGAAATGAACAATTCAACTATAAGTGAGTGATATATGTGACCCTGGATCACAAAACCAGTCATAAGTGTAAATCTTTGGAAATTGAGATTTATATATCAATACATCATGAAATTGTTTGTTAACATAGGACAAATATTTGGCCAAGATACAACTATTTGCATATCTGGAATCTGAGGGTTAAAAAGATCAAATATTAAGAAAAATCACCTTTTAGAGCTTTTCAAACTCCATCCTTAGCAATTGATATTACTAATAAAAAAAATAAGTTTGATAAATTTAAGGAACAAAATTGACAATTCATTTACAGAACATAATCTTTACCAAAGTCCCTTTAAAGCAAGTCAATTCACCCGGCAGCCATCTTGGAAACGCCTCTCAGGCTGTATGCTCTGGCTTTCTGTCTGAATGGGGAAACATCAAATTCTCCAAAACTGTTTGCCAAGCTTATAATTACATTATATATTTGGAATCCCAATAAAATTAAACAACAGCCGTCTCTTAAGTGTAGTTTCTCAACATCCGAATCAAACAAAATCTACATATTTTTAGGCTGTCCAGGCTAATGCGCATGTGCACTCAAACGGAACAAGATCACAACACCAACCTCATTTATGGCGGTTCTACACATTATCATACTCTGGATAATGCTTCGTCTGATCACGCTGGTCTTTTGAAGTAATCCACAACTTGGTCTTGAAGGCGAGTCTCCTTCAGAAATGACAGCGACTCTTTGTTTACAAGTTTGTGGGGTGTTTGAGTAATTGCTGTCATGTGATGTGCGTTTGACAGGACGGACTGTACCTTGCATTCATTTCATACCCATTACAAAACCAAAACATTTCTGTTTTCAAGTGCATTTGTTTCCTTAAAAAATACAGATTTCAAGCTTTATTTGGATATATTACTTATGTCTGTAAAGCAAGTGTTCGCTGAGATTCTTCAAACTGTCGTAAAAGCACACGTCTGATCAGAGCTTCTTTCCCGGAGAAATATCAGTCTATAGTGATGAGTGGCTCCTATACTAGTGGAAGGCGCTTCATTCATCATATTGGCCATTACACTGTTCCCCATTCAAAACTATATGAGTGACATGTCTTGTTTATTCTATAGTCTTTGTCTTTACTTAATATTCTAATGATTTAACAGCAATTTTGACCCATACAATGTACTTTTGGCTATTCCTAAAAATAGAGCCATGGAAAATAAGATTGATATTGTGACCCAGGGTCACATATATGATTTATAAATTATATGAATTGGAAATGTGTTTCAAATTTAGCATTTGTCATAAAATATGAACAAACAATAATAATGATTTTCTTTTTAAATAAAATCGACAACCGGTATTAATATCATGTTCTCTCAGCTCAGAGGCAGGCGGCAGCACTGGAGCTGTTGGAGTCTGAGAGAGTGTATGTGTCGTATCTCTCACTCCTGTTAAAGGCCAACATCAGCTTTAACGGCTCAGAGAATGTCAACCTCAAAGACAAACGGTAATTATGAATCAATCTCACACCTTTATGTGGCTTATCAATGTCAATAAGTGGCTCCTACAACAGTGCAGATTATCAGAAAGACAACTCATCCAACAACACAGGCCAATTTATTTCATTCCTGCACAGAAATCAGTGCTAAACAGCGAATCAGAACTAAAGAGAATGTTGTGGAACAAACATAATTTAAAGTCCGCTTGAACGGGAAGTTGCTGAGGCTTTTATTTCAGTATGTTACGGGCAGGCCGGTGGAGCAGTGGGTAGCACAATCGCCTCACAGCAAGGTCGCTGGTTCGAGCCCCGGCTGGGTCAGTTGGCATTTCTGTGTGGAGTTTGCATGTTCGTGTGGGTCTCTTCTGGGTGCTCCGGTTTTCCCCACAAGTCCAAAAACATGTGGTATAGGTGGATTGGGTAAGCTAAATTGTCCGTAGTGTATGTGTGTGAATGAATGTGTATAGATGTTTTCCAGTGATGGGTTGCAGCTGGAAGGGCATCCGCTGCGTAAAACATATGCTGGATAAGTTTGGCGGTTTATTTCGCTATGGCGACCCCAGATTAATAAAGGGACTAAGCTGAAAATGAATGAATGAATGTTAATGTACTTCTAACTGAAACTGACTATTGAGTAGGGGGCTTTATTTCTGCACATAATTATTTCTTAGCAAACCAACGGTAAAAGAGGCGTGGTTAAGAATATTAAGGGAAGAAGCAAGAAGAAGCGCAACTTGACAAATGTGGAAGCAAATGGTCAGACTTTGATTGAAGATTACCAAAACAAACTTTTTTCCTCAGCAGATTAACATACATGGATTAATGTATGGATAACAATGTGTGCGATAGCAAAATGAACATTGTAAATTTTGATTTCACATGGACTTTAAAGATTTCATTAGTCTTTTCTTACCTCTTGTTGATTTCAGTATTTGCACATTTGATGAATGTAAACGTAATGAACAACACTGTTTTCTGTGTGTGTCAGGCCTTTCCCTCCCTCTCTGCGCTTCTTGATTCAGCAGCATCTGGAGCTCTTGCATCTCCTTCAAGAGAGAGTCCTTAAGAGCCACTGGCAGGGCATCATGGGGGATGTATTTCTAAGGCTCACCAGCAAAGAAGTAAACAATTATAAAGGTTGAAAATGAGCTGCATTTACCATACAGTGTCCTTAAGTCCAATCTCAAATGTGTGTTTTGCAGAGTGATTTTTTGGACCATTATGTGTCGTATCTACGAGACCTGCCAGAATGCTTGACGGTTGTTAGTCTGTTCTCCTCTTCAAAATCAGGCAGCTTACTGGAGGTTTGTATAAGCATACTTTACCCTTTTTATATTTAGTTCATGCAGGTTAAAAAATATTTCATTATAAAGATGCTCTTTTTTTGAGGTATGTAAAGAATATGAAAGCATGCTTCTTCCACAGGATAAAATAAATATTTTTTCACTCATAATTCTTAATTTTTTGTCTTTGAACTAAAACTTTCTTTCTTTCTTTTGAATTTAAGGCTGAATTACAAGAATGTAGAGTCTCAATTCTAAGAAGAAAGGGTTGAATTGTGAGATAAATGAGCAATTACGAAGATATATGTGAGATTTGTGTAGTGAAAAGTCTGTGGCAGCAGCTAGCTTTCATAAGACAGGGGCATGCAGCTATGAAAAATTTATGAAAAATTTAAGAGAAAAAGTCGATGATTTATTGTTTTGTGTTTGAGTAAACATTTAAACTCATGATGACAATTCTTCTAAATTTAAAATTGAAATGGCCTTTATAGAATTTATATAGAATTTATATGGAAATAAATATGGTTTTAGTATTTTTTTTATTTACTAATTAATTTATATAAAACATACTGGCCAAATTCCAATTCTATTTTTGTACCCCTACCCCTTCCCCTTTGGCCCTTGAAACAGAGTGTGAAAAGGAAGGGCTTCAAAATTTACCCCAATGAAATGGGACAACACTACAACATCTGCCCATGTCATCATGAGCTCTTGCTTCATATGAGATTGATGATGGCAAATATTTTTGGTATTTATCTTCAGGAAATCACTGAAGGCAACGATATCATGTTATCTTAATGATATAATGTGGTAATAAGTTTATAACTGTACTGTGCATTTACACAGTGGCCATATTCATCTTGTAAAACAATGTAAATGTAAATCACATGTAAACACAAGAAAACAACATTAACATTATACCAGACACTTTAAAAAGCTCATTCCCATTCACCAGACTTTTCTGACAGAGTGACAGATGTGAAAGTATGCTGTGGGATTGCTATACAGGAGTTATTATTAGGGAATATGGATAGTGAAATTTAGAGGTTTTTATTTTAACGTTTTTTTATAACCATAATAAAATTCATAATAGTGACAAAAATACTAATATGTACATCTCCTTACTTTCGTGTGCAGCCATGCTGTCGTTGTAGATGGTGTATTCTGGGAAATTTTCTTACCCCTTGGTTTTGAGTGTGGTCCTGAAAAATCTCAGTTTCGAGGGCTATCTAGCTCTTTTCCCTTAGCCCTACACCTTTAAACTAAAGAGAATTGGGACACCGCTCCCCCTTTAAGTGAATGTGCAAAAGAAGGGGTAGAATTGGGATTGGACCATTATCATACAATATTAGCCCTCCTGCGAAATTAAAATTCGTTTTCAAATATATCCTAAGTGATGTTTGAACAATTATATTTTTCATAGTATTTCTTATTATATTTTTCTTCTAGAGAAAGTTTTTTTTTTCAGTTTGGTTTGGAATAAAAATAATAAATTTTTTAAATGTATAAAATGAAATGATCACTATTATTAGCCCCTTAGGATTTTTTTTTCTGATTTGCTACAGAACAACCACTTTTGTCCAATGATATGCCTAATTAATTAATTAACCTAATTAAATTGTATTTTTAATACTAGAAGAATACTAGTATCTTGTCACAACCAGTAAAATATGATGTCATCATGGGGAAGACAAAATAAATTGGTTATTAGAAATTAGTGTTTAAAACTATTGTTTAACAATGTGCCAAAAAACACGTTTCTCTCTATTAAAAAGCACTTATTTAAATTTAATTACACTTAAGGTCACCATATTTAATATTTCTCCCTTTTATAATACTTCTCTCTTTCAGTTACTGAAATATTTGAGAAACAATTACATTTTTACACGAAGGCTAGTGATTTAGTTAATTTTTTTAACTCTCTCTGTATATATAAAGTGTCTAGTAAAGCCTATAAAGTTTCTGATTTGCTGCATGTGTTTGAATCTAGAGTGACATCACAGGGGACGAGGCACGTCCAACACTGTACTCTCTGCTTCTACAGCCTGTCCAACGTATCCCAGAATACCACACACTCCTGCAGGTAGTCAGACTTAGCTTTATTGTCTTAATAATAGCATTTTAAGCATGCTTATTGATTATGCATGTTCAATGAAGTGTCACTTAGTGAAATCACCAAGGTCAAGCATTGCTATGTAACGCTGCTCAATCAAGAAAATGCATAATACCCACTTCTTGGTGAAGTTTGCTTGAGAATTCCAGTAGATCAGCAATTTCTGAAATAATTAGACCATCCTATTTGGCACCAACAACCATGCCACACTTCATTAACATTCTGATGCTCAGTTTGAACTTCAGCAGATGGTCTATTTTAATGTCTACATGCCTATTGCAGTGCGTTGCTGCCACTTGGTATTGGTGTTCGCAAGCATTTGAACATGTGTACCTACTGAAGTGGCTGTGTGTGCATTTGCATGTGTTTTACAGAGCCTCCTGCAGCAGACAGAGTCGGAGCATCCTGATTATTACCTGTTACTGGTGTCTGTGCAACAGCTTCGATCCTTCATGACGCAGTACAACCATCTGCTACAGCACAACCAGGAGCTCCTCACACACAGCCACGCCCTGCGAGAACACACACACAACCTGTGCACACACCAGCAGGAGAGACCCTCACACACGCGCAAAGAGCTCAGCAGGTAAGGTCAGAATAACACATATATGTGTTTTTGTGTTGTTTGACTCACTGGCTGTTGTTTTTCACATCAGGTCTACAGTGAGACAGCTGTATAAAGTCGACTATGAGAAGAATTACAGCAGCAGCAGCACACAAAAGTGAGTAGACACAAGCTTTCTGTGAATTTATGGGTGTTTCTTTAACTTTAGGTATGAAAACTATGACCATTTAAAAACTTTTTACTGTAAGAAAGTAAGAATGAAACAACAGGCTATTCTAATATGTAAGATTGTATGAATTAGCATTTTTTTACATAAAAAATAAACCATTGTCATTTTAGATGAACTGATATTTTTTTGTGTTGTTGACAGTGCTGTAAATGAAGAGTGTGCATATTCTAGACATTTGTGTATTTGTTTTGTTGTGCTTTATTTACAGTTCAGCTATAATGTTTATTATGCTAATACATTATTTATAGTTTATTATTATGTTAATTATGCAATGTGGGATTTTTTTAATATAAAATGCTATCCAATTCAAATGTTTAAATTAGACTTTTAGAATTAGAAAAAATTGTTGTACATTGAAAAGAAAATTGATCAATACATGCATTGTGCACCTTCCATATTCATATTTGGGTTAGGCTTAGGAAATATTGATAAACAAGAAATATTGATAAACAGAAATGATTGAATTTCTTTATTATGTATTTACAATCACTTTTGGACAATGTTAGACAAATTAAATTAAAGCATAGTAAATTAAAGTGTATTAAAGGGAAAGCTTGAAAGATGTTTTAAGAGGCTTTATCTAGGCCACAAGGTCTAAAATGGAAGTAATATACAATGCACTAATACAGTGGTTCTCAAACCACCTCAGATCAGAAAAAAAATTGTCTCTCCAAGTACCACCATAATGACCAGTATTAACCTCTTAAAGTCAAGTGCTATTTCGGGGTTTCCGCCTGAATTTTGCCTACCCAAATTTAAAAGCTTTCCAAATCCACCTGCAGTGGTGTAAATGCAAAAGTTTGGTATCACTTTAAAGAAAACCCTTTGAATTTTCATAAAACACTCTTGAAAGGGACTACAATAGTTGTATATGTTGTCTGTGTTATAGTAACCCCTCCAAAAACGAGGTGTTTTTTTAATTGTAAACTCAAATTTGAAAGTGTACCTTTTAGGTTTTGTGTGGTCTAGGTTGCTGTAATTAATTTTGGCTGGTTCCTTTACATGTCAGTAATCATAGAAAAAAGAAAAATGTCTCTATCATAATCTATGCAGAAGTTATTTTATTCCAACTCATAAGAAAACGGGACCACTTATCGGGGTATTGGGCCAGTACGGACCTTTAAAATGTAAAGAAAACGGAAGTAAATGACGTCACGGACCCGGTACTGGGTCCCATAGTTTAGGAGGTTAAAACGCAGTAGTGTAGCAGGCCTAATTATGCAGCTACAGCTCTGCACAGTTCAAAAACGAGGCAGATTAATGCCTGTTATTATGAATATTCATTATTGTCAGCCACTTTAAACATTATAAATAGTTTGAACATTAACACTGCACTGTGCTCACAGGTAAAACAATAAATAATGTTTACATTAAAATGTGCTCTTAAAAATGAATTAAAAATGGCACTGTTCTGAATAAGTAAAAAGAAAACTGCTGTACTTAAATGTAAAGTAATATCATAAAGTAGCCTATTCATCAAAACTTGGAAATGTTGCTTGGACCTCTTAAATATAGGCTATACGTCATCATATTCATGTATAAACTCTTTTTGATAAATTTTTAAATATATGAGAGTGTATTGGTGTTTCCCAGTGATGGGTTGCAGCTGGAAGGGCATCCGCTGCATAAAACATATGCTGGATAAGTTGGCGGTTTATTTTGCTGTGGCGACCCTAGATTTGTGTGTCAGAAAAACAAGTCATAAAACCTGTCTACATTGGGATATAAAATACAGGATACGCCCCCAACAACCGTTACAAATATGGGGAGGAGATTAGCTTCAAATGATAGTATACATAACAAATATTAGAAAACTGAAAAAAAGTAAAAGGTTTAGCTTAGTAAAATCAACTTACTGATCACATCAGTGTTATTGTATGCATCAAAGGGTTAAAAGTGTGTTCATTTTACATTTTAGTTACTTTCTACTTTAATTAATTAGCGATTACTCCGCGTACTACTAGAAGGAAGCCTGAGTACCACTAGTGTTCCACGTATCAGTTTGAGAACCACTGCACTAATATATGCATAAAATTAAAGTATACTTTGAGATTAACAATTCTATTAATCTTTTGTGTTTAAAGTGAACCCTCTCGACGTAACAAGCGCTACCCTGACTATGAAGCGGCCCCCTATCACTACGACCCAGAAGTCCCATCTCCTGTGTCATTCCTATCTGACTCTGACTCTCGCCACAAAGCTATTTCAGTTCCCCTGCGCAGCATCCCAGAGACGGAGGGAGCAGGATCCGCCCTCGCTGATGCTCTGGGGTCGCTCTATCCCTATGGGGCCGGAGACTCTCGCTGCTCAAGCCCCTCTCATTCATCCGACTCCAGCATTGATATTGCCTTTGTGCGCTGCAGTCCTTCCCACAGTCCACCTCGACAGTCCCATAACAGAGGCCGCAATGCTGGCGGTGTTGTTTACAGGCCAAACAGAACCTGTGTGTCCCCCGACTCGGCTGACATTGTGAGACCACGCCCTCTGCAGGCGGCGCAGAGGAAGAGCAAGTCACTGAACGGCCTGCAGATGGACAGCATTGATAGCCTTAACAGCCAAACGAAAAACCCTGCTCACCCAAGGCTGGAGCGCCAGTCAAGTGGCAAATCAAGACTGAGAGCCAGCAGCCCAAAACACAGATACGAGACACATACTGACACAGAAGAGCAACCACGACTAACACACCAAAAGGTATACACTCACACATATATAATTGAGAATTGTTGGTAATTAGCAACGACTAATTAGCAATGACCTTCAATCTAATCAAAGACAATCAATCTCAATGTGTAATGACCTTAACAAGAAACCACATGGCGTCAAGTCATCTTTATTTCTGTAGCACTTTTTACTTCTGTAGTAGATACTACAGTATATATAGTACATTATTTCAGATTGTGAAACTTTCTAGCATTTCAGGCAAGCAGGAAAGTAGTGATATAATGCTAGTGTAGGAATGGAAATGCTGTTGGCAACCATACACAACATGAATAGCACAGCAACCATTCAAAACATTAGCAACTGAATAGCAATGAACTAAACCCAACTGCCTGGCAACCACCAACACACTCTAACAGCCACATGGCAAAAGCATGGCAACTTTTCACAAAAATGCAGCAACTGCATAACACGCCAGCAAACACAGGCTGTGTCCGAAATCGCATACGTCTATACTATATAGTACACTAAAAAGAGTATGTGAGCCGAGTGGTGTCCAAATTTTTAAGGCGTGTCCCAAATCGCATACTTATGCACTATTCTACGCCATTTTGTAGTATAAACTGTGTAAGTAGTTCTTTCACACTGAAAACTCTAAAAATAATAGGTGCACTTTAATAACCTGGATGATGCACTTGTTCAACCGTTAAAATTAAGTGTGGAATGATGGACACTTCACACACTCAACAATCCCAACTTTACTCACGTAGCGGAAGGGGCAGAGCTATCGGGCGCTCATGTTAGATTATTTATTTATTTTGGATTGTGAAAGCAAAATTCTCCTAGGAGAGTAATTATAAAGCCTCCCGATGGTAAATGCAGTTATACTCATGGCAGGTATTATTTTGTAATTTGGTCATTTATTTCACTAATTTGGCAACCGCCAAACGTCATCTGGAAAATGATTTGATTTTTGGCTTTGTAGAAAATGTTAGTGTTCCAGTTGGGATGACACTACATTCATATACTATGCTGTTAAGTGTGTAAGTGCATAGTGTATAGTGTATAGTGTGCTATTTGGGACGCAGCTATAGAATTCGAAAAAAAAAACAGTATGCAAGAAGTACCCGGATGACCTAGTACTTCCGGTGATATTCTGAAGTGCATATCTGATGGACGCTACGTTATCCCATGACGCACCATGAGAGAATTCATAAATGGGAGTGAAGCGATTCAACTGACGTGGGTAAGTCACGTGATCATGACAAAATGGCCATTTATACTTCTCACATTCAGACTGTACAGAAAGTACTTTTCTAACAGTAAAATGCAGTACTTACTGACTACCTATCGTAGTAGGCGCTTTCGGACGCAGCCATGTAGCTACATAGCATTGCCGCGGCAACCACCCCCCACATTATCAACTGCATAGTAATGTAAAAAATTAAGCCCTCATAACAATGTAGCAAGCAACAGCTTAACAAACACCAACAATACCCTATGCGTCCACGCGTAGGCTGCGCCGTAGCATATGCGTGTGCTTGATGCAGAAGTATAAATCGGCCTTGACACTTCAGTCTCCTGCCAAAGCTCTGACTTCTGCTTTGAGAAACTATCAATCACAGCTGTCATTTACGATGACACGCCCAACATTAAATTACTGCTCAAAACACACTCTACAAAAATGAAGGTCTGCACATATATCAGCACAATAAACAGTGCCTTAACTGACCAGAACCATCTTTCGGAACATTTTATTGCAAGTGTAATTAATTTTTTTATTTGGTCTAATGTCGCCTTCAGTAACACGGAGGAGGCGGGCTTTATGACTTGTACTGCAGCCAGCCCCCAGGGGGCGATCTAACGGCCGAGACCTTCACTCAAAAGCAGGCATGCGACACACTTGTTCGGAACCCCTAGGCAACTACATGGCAATTCCATGGCAACCACCCACAACACACTCATAGCCACAGAAATGGGTTGTTGCTAGATCGGATACGTTTGCGGCCGAAAGTTAACAAGAATTTTTTATGTTATTTATGAAATTTGCAATTGATTGTATTTTCCTAACGTCTACCCCCACCCCAACCCTAAACCCAACCGTCACAGAAGCGTAAAAACAGTAGTTGTACAGAGTATTATTTATCTAATCTATTAAATTACCCAATAAATTGTATTTTTTAACCCCTATCCCCACCCTAACCCTACACCCAACCATCACAGTATTGTAAAAATATTATTGTTATACAGTGTCATAACATAGCATATCGCACTTCCGGCCAGCCGTGTTTTCGATCTAGACTTTTCCACAGAAATGGGATGGCAATTATTCATTGTATACTTTGTAGCAACTGCATCGAAACACCCTGGTAACCACCCAAACACTAGCAATGTGTTAAATATTAAACACTCAGCACAGTTTAGCAAAATAGCCTAGTAACTACAACACATTAAAAATCTTCAAAACACCTTAGCAACTGCTAAGCAACATCCTAGCAACCATCAGCATTATTTAAAAATGGAATGAAATGATTTAACTGCAGGTGTATAATGTGAGTGAGTGAAAGCTCATTCTGCTTGTTCCTCAGGACTCTAGAAGCCTGGTGTGGGAGGAGCTCAAGTTGAGGGGCGTGTCTGATGACTATGACCACACGCCGTTGAGTGAACGTAGTAGGAAAGAAGGAAAAGGATTTAGAAACTCCTTCAAAAAACTCTTTAAAAAGAAGTGAGTTACTGAAAAACTTTGCGCATACACGGTGTCCTCACGTTTAAAGTCATGGTACTTTGTGTGTGTCAGGTCTAATGACGGAAAGGAGAAGACAACAGTGAAAGCTGAATGTCAAGGCAGCGGAGAGCTGGAGACCATCAAAACCCTTCAAACGGTAGACATTGACAGAGGAACTGCTGTTTAAGCTCCAGCATTAGTGCTGCTCCGATGGTTTTGCTTCCAGACAAATGTTGCACATAACCTCAAACAGTAACCCGATGTGCTTTTTGATCTTCAGTGTTCATTCATTCATTCATTTTCCTTTGGCTTAGTCCCTTTATTCATCAGGGGTCACCTCAGCGGAATGAACCGCCAACTTATCCAGCATATGTTTTACACAGCGGATGCCCTTCCAGCTGCAACACAGTACTGGGAAACACCCATACACTCTCACATTCACAGTCATACACTACGGCCAATTAAGTTTATTTAATTCACCTATAGCGCATGTCTTTGGACTATGGGGGAAAACCACACGAACACGGGGCGAACATGCAAACTCTACACAGAAATGCCAACTGACCCAGCTGGGACTCGAACCAGCAACCTTCTTGCTGTGAGGCGACAGTGCTAACTATTAAGCCACTGTGTCGCCCCATCTTTAGTGTTTGGTTTTTAAATATCTCTTGACTGCTGATTGTTTGATGCCTTTGGGAATCATTAATTCGCAGTATAATACACCTTGTAGCTGACAAAGTTCTTAATAATAGTCTAGCTGCAAGTCAACCTGGGTTTCTCTCTGGATTTTAGAGCTTGTGGAAGATATGACACAAAAGCCCATCTAAATAAAGGTTGAAGTGGTATCAAAATACGGAGTTTGTTGGAAGCAAAACCTTTGCCATTAGTAACAAATGGAAAGTATTTTCTCCATGGTTTTAGGATTGTTTATTTACAGCTGTTTACGATTCAAATTGACCTATCTGGCTACAACTCATTTTGTTTGAGCACAAACTGCTTGATAAAATCCTTGAACACAAATCAAATTAATGTGCATGCTGAAGTCACATTTAGTAAGAAACATTATTTATATAAATATATAATTACTCAAAAGAGGTATATTCATATATCTTCAGGTGTCTTAGTTAAGGCTGCTCTTTGTCTGCCCAAATTCAGTGTTAAGACGTAAAGCAGCATAAAAAGCCCAATTAAATCATTGCCTGCACAGACCCAACCTTCAGTTGGAATTGCTTTGTAAATACATTCATGCCTCAAAGCAGCATTAACATTCAGTGTAAAGACACTCTAATAACACTTCAGATGCATTAGATGCAGACTCTGTAGTGTACATATGACAATTGTTCAGTTAACGCTGGGCCACACAAACAGGGTATACTATAAAACACTACAGGGTGGGCCATTTAAATGGATACACCTTAATAAAATGGGAATGGTTTTCTGATAAGTTTCCTGAAAAGTGGATTGGTCGCCGTGGGCCGGTTGAATGGCCCCCAAGGTCTCCCGATCTGACCACCTTAGACTTTTATCTTTGGGGTCATCTGAAGGCAATTGTCTATGATACAAGATGTGCAGCACCTGAAACTATGGATATGGAAGCCTGTGCTGGCATTTCTCCTGCGGTGTTGCTATCAGTGTGTGAAGAGTGGGAGAAGAGGGTTGCATTGACAATCCAACACAATGGGCAGCACATTGAACACATTGAAGTGGTCAGAAACTTGTAAATAACTCGTGAAAGAATAAAGTTACGTTAAAACCAAGCACACCATTGTTTTTCTTGTGAAATTCCCAATAAGTTTGGTGTGTCACATGACCCTCTGTCCATTGAAAAAAACTAAAGTTGGATCCAAGATGGCCGACTTCAAAATGGCTACCATGGTCACCACCCATCTTCAAAAATTTGCCCCCTCACATATACTAATGTGCCACAAACAGGACGTTAATATCACCAACCATTCCCATTTTATTAAGGTGTATCCATATAAATGGCCCACCCTGTAGCTTTGAAAAAATGTTGAATACTCATAAAAATATACTTTCAGTATAAAAATAAAACACAATGAAAAGAACATCTAATTTGTAAATGTATATGTAACTAAATAAAAATATTTAATGCAATATTTGTTTTTTTGAATATACATTTGTGCATATACTTGTTTACAATTGTGAATAAAATGTGAACGTATAGTGCTCAGCATAACTGAGTTCACGCCATTTTGAAAATAAATATTTTTATCCATTTCTCAGTGAATATAGGCAACGTATTTCAACAAAACAGATTTATTAAACAGATATATTAAATAAAATAATATTTTAGTCAACAAACATATTTAGAAATTGAAAGATAACACTATTAAATTCAAGCAAAATATTGAAAAAAAAATTACAACCTACAAATTTTTAAAAAAAAATTTCAACTTTTTTGCTTTTCTCGATTCTTCCTCAATTTTAAATTTGTATTTAATATTTTTCTATGCCATATAAATTTGGCTGTACTGGTTTTTGGACTGTTATTAAAGTTATTTTGTTAGATAAACTCTAGATTTGGCTTCAGAACTGATTCATCTAATTGATATGCACAAATATAATATAGTAGAGCTTCCTATTAAAAATATGAATTTAAAAGATAGACTTGTGAGGGGTGTACTTATATCTGCTGAGCAGTGTGTGTGTGTGTGTGTGTGTGTGTGTTTGACAAAATAACACCATTCAGATGCATTATATTTTCCCCACCTTGGTTTAATGTGTTAAATCTCATAAAAGAGTTTCACATTTGAAACAAAATATTGGCTTTATACAGTCTGTAAAACTCAAATTGTTTTACACTATATACAAGACATGTGCATCACATTACACAAGAGAATGCAGCTGTAGTGGACATGGAGTAGTTGCACTCAAAGCATCCCATTTATCACATTTATGACTCAAACGGAGCATTATTACTGGAAATTAGGCTCAGATGCTGTTTAATTCGGGCCTCGACAAAAATCCAGATCACGGCTTTAAAACCGGTTATAGGGAGATCCTCTGCTTAAAGTACTGTTTTTTTTTTCTTACTTCATAATAGCGCATGTTCTTATGCAAAGTTTAAAATGCATGTTAGAGGTAGAGACGACATGCTAAATTTGCGCATTCAGCTAACAAAACATGATTTGGCTATTCTGAAACAAAAAGGAACTGTTAGTATTCAGATATGACATTGTACAAACAGATGAAAAGGCTAGAAAGCGTCACAGACAGCTACATTCTAGAAAAAGCTCTTTTCCCCCTTTCATATTTACACATACTGCATTCATGTTTTATTAGCTTTCAGTGAGCCTAATAAATAGGATTTCTCTGTCTGTTATGCTCTTGACATCACACACACACATACGACAAGCTGAGAAAAGCACACGCATTTGTGCAAACGTTCACTAACAGTGTTTGGTAATGAACAAAAACATGACACTTGGCTTTTTTGCATACAAAATTAAATATAAAAAACACTCCATTTCCATTAATTGGCTCATGATGATGAACTAAACATGACGCTGTTACAGTATCGTATTACACAAACAGTCTTAGCGTGGTATTATTATGGATTTACTACCATTATATTCTTTAAAGCACCTTAGAGAGCCATTTATATACCACAGTATTTGACAAGAGTAACCATTCAGAACCATGATATATATATGGTATTACCATCTGACCACAGTTATTAAGCTTTGGGGGACATGAACGATTATACTTTACAGTATAAAAAGATTCATTTTATAATACAGTGCTTAATTCACTGGATGCTAACAAAACAAATATTTTAGGACTAAGATGGCGCCCCCTAGTGTTTCTTCTTCAAGTTAAAAAGCCTTAAAAAAAGTGTCTAAACTTTCTTGTTCATTCAAGTGCCCTGTGTGTTTGGATTATTAACATTTATAAAACAATACGAACACTTAAGCTCCACTGTTTGTTGTTGTGCTGTTAATATGGAAATGTGCAGCAAATGGGACATAAGAACTGGTTTACTGAATGCCACCAAATGGGAAAAATGAAGATAAACACATGAATTAGTACAACAAATGAACTGGTTAAATTTACGGACAATTCACACAAAGCACATTTTTGCATTCAATAGCTAGCTTATAAATAGTTTTTAATATATATTAATGAACAATTATAAGCATTGTAGGATGTTCACACTAATAGTTCGGTTCTAGTTTGTTTGGTCTAGACAAAAAAGAGAAAATAATATATTTATTTCTGATGCCAGCTGCATAAACTTGTATGCCACTATATATAAAGTCATTATTTTTACGCCCTCAAGCCATCTAAGATGTTGAAGATTTTTAGCTCAAACCATGGTCTTTGCTGATTTATATAATGCAAGTCAATGGCTACTGGAATTTGAGTAAAAAAAATGTATTAAAACAACACATTAAGGTCTTATGTATCAAAACAATTGGTCTGGGAATCTATATTTACTCCAATATAACATTTATTCCTCAACCTCAGCTAGCAGTAGTGGTGTAACAGATCATAAATCTCACGATTCGGATCACATAATGGTTTTTAGTCACGGATTGGACCATTTTTTTGGATCAGCCAGAAAGGGGAGGAGACAAATGTCATTTGCTTTGCATTTATTACAAAAACAGAACTTCAAGACACTTTTGATTTTAACAAACAGGACTTAGTCATTTTATAAAAAATTAAATAAATAAATAATAAGCTGAATAAAAATAAACTGTAACATATTCAGTACTACTACTGTTGCTGATAACGCTAAAAGTAAATATCTAACATCATTTGTACAACCCATTTTTTTGTCTTATTTTCAATAAATGACTCAGTTATTCACTCATAAAACTCCTCTTTTCATTGCTAAATGTGTCATTTTTGAAAAATTATTCAGTGGCATATTTTTGATAGCTGGTTGTTGCCACCTATTGGCTAAATAATGTAATTGCTGCCTACAACTTTAATTTTTGAGCGTCGTTAAATGCATATGACGGTGATTTTAATCTTTACCATAAACATCAGTAGTTATATCTTAACTATAAACTGTTATCCCAGTACTTCTGTGTTATTTGACTGTTTGTAACTTCATCACTAACTCAAAAAACTAAAGACAATCTCTTTCTTGATTTTTGCGTTTTCAGATTTGAGTGCAGCGATTTGACGGATTAATAAACATATGCAAACCACCATCATTTATAATTTGTTTCATGGGCGTTGACATCCCGATCTTTTAATGATTAATCGTGCAGCGTACACTGAATGCATTGATGCAGGCTAAACAAGTAGTGACTAAAACCATCTATATTATTATATTTAATTTATATTTTATAGGAAAGCCTAAATGCTTTCATACATGTGGTTTGAATGACGGGAGAGGTGATCTCTCTGTGATCGTTACAAATTTAGAATTAATCTACCAGTAAAAAAAAAAAAAAAAGTATTAATCCGCGGGCCACGTGTGTTCCGAACCGTGAGATGTCATCCGTACAAATCACGGAACAACCGTGATCCGTTACACCCCTAGCAAGCAGTCTATATAAAAGAGTAAGTTTACATTCTTGTGCACAATCTCAAGACTGACATTCCAGATTTCCACAGAAACACGCCATTATCCGACAAAAAAATAATGCTGGCGCTTGTGTTTAGTATTCAGCATTAGTCATGAATACTGCTTGTTTAACTTAAAACCTCATTGTGTCCGTGGCTCATTATTAACACTGAACTTACACAAAAAAAGGCTAAACAAACTGGCTTTTATGATGTTCATTTTGCTACAGAACTTGCTGAACATTAAAAAAATCTGTGTGCTGTGCTGAAGGCACTCATTATAAGGCCTGCATTAGCTACAGTATGTTTCCATCCCCTATTTTTATGCACATTTTGGATATGTGAAAAAATATGTGTGAAGATGTGTGTGAATGGACAAACCAGCAGGCTAACCACATTGTAAAAAAAAAATCAGAAATGTTGTTTTGGTAATTCTAAAACGCCTAACCACTTCAGCATTAGTGTAATTATATTATTAATAAACTCCAGAATTGTTAGGAACCTCTGTGCTCAGCGTATGACACCTTCAAATGTCACCACGCGATCATTGCATGTCGGCATTGTCTTCTAAGGCGCAAATCATTTAATAAATAAGGAAAAGATCCACGCAGCTTCTCCCACTGCATTAAATTAGGTTTTTACTTTTAATATTTGGTGCCAGTTAATCAGGAAGTGTTGATTTTGTTCTCTTTGACTCATAAGATGGAATCGGTGCTTTATTCACACATTTTTTATGCGATATTCCAGTTAATTTGCATCTTTGAATGGAAAGCTACTGTACAATAAACAAGAAAAACAAGAAACATTTTCAAAGTGTTTTAAAATAAAAAAAAAATGAAAGAAACATTTAAAAAAAACAAACAAATGCAAATTAGTTGTGTTTCCATTTAGTTGTTAGAGTGGCTGACCGTAGTATTGGTAACCTAGTAACCAACAGTAAACAATGCAAGCATAATGGAGACAGCTGATTAGTCACGTTAATGTTCGCTATATCAGCATTTATTCTGCAAATGCTAATGTTTCCATCTTCCATTATTTGTATTAACACTTTTTTCGCACAGGTACAAAACCACTTAAAGTGAGCGTAACAAATTAACTTGCAAATTAAGGGACTCTAATTTAAAATTTGTAATTTCCAACACACGTCCCAATATTGTGCATGAACATTGACTTATGAACATATCTTGCTTATTAACTATTACATAAATGTAACAAGAGGCAATTCAATCATAACTTACTGTTAAAACACCTATCATAACATTATTTATCAATATGTGTCTCTTTTTGGATTCTTGAAAGCTATAGAAATTAAAAATGTAAAACATTAAATGCGTTGGCACCATTGTTTTTGTTTACATCCCTCAAAATGGTCTATATATGACCGTATATTCATCAGAACTCTCATAAAGTGTGTAAAGGAGTCAAAACAGCGCCGGGAATTCCTCTTCTGCACAAACAAGTGAAAATCTGGCATGGTTTTGAACTGTAGTCTGCAACATCAAGACTACAACAAAAAAAATGTCTGCTTGAGTTTTAATAGCTGCGTGTTATGATATAATTCCTGTTTATGGTCTGTTTAGATATCTTTGGTCTGTGCTGGGTTCATATTTTAGTCTAACCGGTCCAGAGTTCGATTGGAAGAAGACCAATATCTGCCTTTTCAACGTTATTGGTCCACTTGTTTGGTGTGAAGCAAAGTTCAGATCTAAACTTTGCTTCACACCAGAGTGTTTCAATAATTCAGAGAAACTGCATTAACTAGAGCAAGAGTTTCTTTTAATCTAACCAAACCTTCAAAGTGTGAACACCCTTAAAAGCGAGAATGTGTTCTGTGTGAACTGTATTAGCATGGCACCCATAAATAAAGCTGTTTACTGCAGTACTGAAAGCCACAAAGCTACCAAGATGGTACATCACCTGTAAACCGTGCCAGATATAAAAGCTTGGTTATTTGATTCCTTTTTAGACAACGGATGTACAAGACTGCTGTGTTTTCACATTAGTTATCTCACATTAATCATGAGATCTGATAGTTGGTGTATCAAGGTGTCTGTTTAACTTAGTTTGCAATATGTTTGTGTATTGAATGCATTTGTAGTTTAAAAGCAAAAAAATATAATGTATAACTGGCATTTGAAATAAATGATTAGATTTGCTAATCACCGCTACATGCTATGCGAATCTATCACGCATATTAAACAGTCTACCTACGTTTGCTTGTACTGAAATATCGATTTAGCATCGATACAAGGTACCAGGGGGCTGGTATCATACCAAGCCACAGATATTGTTATTAAAATTCATCCGTAGTGTTTAATTTCAGCGGTCTTTGTGCAGTTTTTTTTCTGTAGTGTAGTGTTCAGTAGCTTTATAAATGAAAATGAGGTGTGTGAGTCTCAGGAACGTGACCTTTGTAGCGTGCATTACGTAGCATGTGTTTAAGGCAGTGTGTTGTCAGTAGCTGTTCTCATGACCTGCGAGGATGTACAGATTACTCTGAGCCGTGGGGTCTTCAGTCGGCTTGCTTTCCAACACCACCACTCTGAGAAAGATAGGAATGTTTGTTAAGAGCCGTGCTGTTTGTGGCTTTGCTGCTGTTAATGAGTGTTTTTATGAACTCTTACCTGTCAGCTCCCAGCAGCCTGTAGGTTCTCGAGTTATCTGAGATCTCCTGAGTAATCTGAAGCAGAAAACAAGAGCAGTGTAAGGGCTGTTTTGTAATTTTGTGTTTGACCACTGGGCGGAGCGGTTCTCAATAACAGTACACTGTAGGTAGGCAAACAGGAAGAGCATGACAGGTGTGTGTAATCAAGGGGAGGACAACATTTATTTGACCGTGATGTAAAGCAGCATTGAAAAGATACTGATGATGATTCATGAGTGCATGATATATTATTGTAGAACGGTGAGTAGGAAAATGCAACTGTATGGTAAACTAGATATTAAAGTTTAAAGGCAAACAGTTATGGTGGCTTGAGAAAGACTGTTGAAAGTAGTTTGTTTAGTATGAAACAGTTTGAAAAAGTATGGATAGATAGAAAAAGTTATAAAAATTATGGAAAAAATTGAATAGACTGATTTCACATGGCTGCCGTTTTAAAAGTGAAAGTAAGGCTGCGGTGGGAAGAAACTGGAGTCTGGAGTCACACACAAACAGCATCTGTGGCTGTGTACCTGGCTCTATATCTTATCAGCGAAGAGAAAGTGACACAGATTTATAATTTCACCGCTTTCCGAGTGACCCAAAGGTCCGTTCTGAATGGATAGTGAAAATTTAAAGAGATATCGGACCTCATTTTCAGCTAAGTTAGGGGAAATGGCATTAGTTAGCTAACGTTTTCTTTCCCAAACACACGTTTTAGATGCCATTTATCAAACTCAAGTTAATGAACTGATTCTTTCACTATATTAGACTTGTCACAATACTGAATTTCGATACTGAAATTTAAAAAAAGTTAATTTCCTGCTAACATTGAGGCGCTGTTGAGCGTGTTCTTAAACACCACTGATTTGCTATAGTATTCACCAGTGCTCAACAGAAATGACTGTGATTGGCCGTGAAGGTCATCAGTTCACGGATGTTTACGGAGTGCAAACACAGACGAGAGATCCGCTGATGACTCGACTGATCTTCACGGCTTTAAAACACTCCAATGTCTGTGTATCTGTGTTTGCACTCGGTGAAGATTAACTGACCTTCAGTTAATCACAGTCATTTCTGTTGAGCACTGGTGAACACAATGGCAAATCAGCTGTTTAAGAATGAGCTCAACAGTGCTTAAATGTTAGCGGGAAATGGACGTTTTTAGCATGTTGCTAGCATGTTTCCAGTATAAATTAGCACGTAGCATGCTCTGCTATAATAGGATTTTTGCTTTCCTTTATTTTTTTTTTTTTATATATTTATTGTATATAAAACAAAAGCAATAACATTTATTTTCGAAGAAAATCTACTTAACCCTTTAAGGTGCAGTCCTTGAAACAATTTTTTTTAATAATTTGCTGACACAACTCTGATAAATAGTAATACGCAATTAAAATAATAATGATAATCTACAATATAGATAAAAGGTCAACCAGGTGGTTACGATGCCTGTTAAGAAACTAAAAACTACTGACTTGAAGAAATGACACACCTCACTGTTTTTAAAGCTTCGTCCCTGCATTCCATGCTTCCAGAACGCCAAAACACTGTCCTGCAGACACACTTGAAAAAGACATATATGATTATCAGTTAAAGCAAACAATTAATTCCACAGTCAATCTTTTACATTCGTTTAATCCTTACCTATTGCCTCAATCTGGAAGTTAAAAGTGAGTTCCGTTGACAACTTCTTGTTGGATTTTAATCTGCCCTGTAAATTCACCAACTTTATACATCCTGCAAAATACAGAAACACAGTGTGAGCAAAGACTGCTGAATAAAGGAAATGCAGGGACAGATCCTGAGTGAATTCAGAAACAATGGAAGCTTTAAAGGTCCAATGAAATAAAAATAACTTTTTTTTATGTTGTTATCAGTATTATTAGTTTTAAGGATATCTATAAGCTAGTGTGCTCCAAGACACAGACAAAATTCACGTTTAGAAGATATAAAACTGATATAAACATGTAAAGCTTGTAGTTTACTTCCGCCTAAATGGATCAATGGTTTTTTCACATCACCTCAAATGTTTTTCATCAAATCGTGACCAATCAAATACTCTCTAGTATCTCACATGCCACGCCTCCTTCAGACGGTTCACATTTGATGCGCTTGAGCTCAACCACTATGACCGGCAGAGGGGTGATAAAGCAAAACGCTAATGGCTGTTTTATAAAAAGGGGAGGGGCTACATTATGTCCCACACTCTCTTCGTGTTTCGGTTGAGATTACGTCAAACATGCACATTTATAGTAAAAATTCACATTTCACAGGTCCTTTAATTGTTTTAATAAAAGTAATAATATAAAAACAAAGATAACAAATGGACATGGCAGCAAAAATGATAAGATGGTGCACGGAAAACACAGAAAACAAGTACAAATTACACTAAAAGTCTAAGAAATAAGATTGGCCCTATCAGTTTTTACAATTAAACTATTCTGGCCAAACTAAAGAAAATAAGACAGTAGAAAAATATAATAGGAAAAACTGTAAAGAAAAAAAAAAGAAAAATAATGAAAATTTCACAGGAGGGCAAATAAAGTTGTCCTCAACTGTAAATAAATGCATATTATTTGTGCAACATGTGTATTATTATATTGAATTACATTTTCTTTCATTTAAGGTTACATTTTATATTATCATAAAAATAAATGTGCGTTAATTACTTACGATCTAGGCAGACGAGGACAGTGTCTCTCTCCAACTGAGTCACATGAATGACACACGTCTGAGGTGTTTCTGAAATCACATGACACAACACGCTCTCAAACAAAACCCAAGAGCAAATCTATTTCTTTTGGCGAACCAAACAAATGAGTCTCTCTAACACTGACCGGGTTCCGTGAACGTTGGGTTGCCAGCATTGGGATCGACGGTGCCAAAAGTGACCACCTGATCAGGGTGACTTCCTTTACTGACCGCCACACAAACCACAGGATAATGCTGTTCAGGAACCACCAACATCTCAAACACTTCTAATGGACACGGCAGGGTGAGATCTATGTTCTGGACAGACACAAATACACAGCGTTATATGCTTTGATGCTTATTTGATGTGTAAGCTTAATTATATACTATTTCTTCTATGCTAATGAAGGACTACAGAGACATTCCAAGCACGGGATGGGTCCTCCTGTCATAGCAGAGTTCACCACAGCTCCAATACACATCTCTGCTATTTGCTTACAGTGCTTACAGTACATGTGCTTTTCACCATACACAATTCATCTGCTCGTGTCTTCTGTCATATAACTTTGTCATGTTTGGTGTCATTTGACAGTTTATGACTTAAGCGTTGTAGTGAGGAAAGCAACAGAGACATTGATATATTTCAATGTACAATCTATTTACTATTGTTGAGTCATGGCCTGAGGAGAGTATGTTAATGTACTTCTCCCCCACTTTATCTCCTCAACTTTGCTTTCATGTTTAGCTGGTTTTGGGGGTTGGTTTTCACTCATGTTTCACAATGCTTTGCTCAGGGTCCAATAAGGAGAGGTAACTGTTGGTCAGGGAGAATGGCTTTTACTCTGCATCTCCCGCACACAGGTGCGTAGCCTCATATGCTAACAAAGGCAGTATCATTGTCTTTGTTACATAACTGTTCATATGTTACAGCTATGTTTCTCTATACAGTATGTTAGTTTGTTTCATTCTGTCTGTATATTTAAACATGTAACTTAATAAACAACTTTGCCTACTTTAAGGCATTAAGATTCCTTCTCTTTATCAATGATAACAACTTTAATAGAGTCTGATAAATTACAATAGAGTCAAATAAGTAATTGATTTTAACATGCCATCCTTCAACTACTTTCTGTTTCCGATTATTGGTTCAGAATAGCAGTGTAAGCTTCAAGCCTTACAGATGTTTAATGTCATTTCTCTGTTTCTTTTACTTACCTTTATGAGCATGAAGCGCTGCATGGCTTCCACCCATTCAAACAACATTACGCTGGATTGAAAAGCTCCACAGAGGTACTTGTGACCTGTGTACGGGTTTCGCACTACATACATAAAGAAACAATTCATGTTAGACTGTATTCATGCTAAGAATTGCACTACTTTTGTGCAATTTGCAATTATAATGTTTATATTAAGTGCATATACAGTATGTGAAGATTAATTGTTTTTCTAATATACCCAAGTAAAGTTTAACAGCAAAGAAACATTTCACTGTTTTAACAACCTTATTTTTTATCTTCTGGAAAGTTTTGTTTCTACTTAGTTTTGCTGGAAAAATTAAAAACTGCTAAGGTCAGTATTTGTATCCCCCTTAAAGAATTGGTTTGTTTTTTTGCTTGGCTACAGAACTACTGCTGTCCAATGACTTGCCTAGCTAACCTAATTAACCTAGTTAAGACTTTTAAATTGCAATTTAAGCTGAAAAAAGTATCTTGCTAAATAACCAGTAAAATATTATATACTGTCATAATAGGGCTGGGCTGATAAACTGCATTATATCGATCATGATAAAATTTATGTCAACAATATTGATAAGCTCTGGACTTTTTTAACTCTATATTGATGTAAGAGCCAATCACAGAGCAGAAATGTGCAATGGGAATCTAAAAGTGTGTTAAAATTAGAGATGTACCAAATTTCCAGCCACCGAAAATGTATCGACTGAAAATGTGGTGCCATTTAATGGACCCTCTAATTTTTGTGACTACAGTCATTGTTGGGATACTCTTTTAAATCCGGAAGCGTTTACAGCTTATATCGAAATATATATAGTTATCGTTCAATATGGAAAATAATTACAGAGACTGCATTTTTGCCATATCGCCCAGCCCTGTGTCATAATGGCAAAGACAACAGAAATTAATTATTAAAAATGTGTTAATAAAACTATTATGTTTTAAAATGTGTTGAAAATAATCAAACCAGTTAAATTTAAATATTAAAAAACACTCAATTTCACAGGAGTGGCTAATAATTTAGTTTGAATGTATTTATACTGACCTACGCAGCATTTCTGACAGCCCCTTGTTTCTGGTATTTTATTGGACACGGTAAACTTCCTGAAAGAAATGTATTAAAGTGACACATTGTACATTGTTAATCAATCACAATTATTTAAATAAATCTTTAGATAAATCAAACTTTAAAAATAGTATGAATGATAACAGATTAAACTTAAAAAAAACATCCTAAAAAGTTTCATCTAGATCATAGGTGTCAAAGTCAATTCCTGGAGGGCCGCAGCTCTGCACAGTTTTGCTCCAACCCTAATCAAACACAGCTGATCCAACTAATCAAGGTGTTCAACATTCTTTTGAACACCTCGATCATTTGGACCACATGTGTTTGATTAGGGTTGGCGCTAAACTGTGCAGAGCTGCGGCCCTCCAGGAATTGACTTTGACACCTATGATCTAGCTCATACCGTGGGATGATTTTGTCTGGGAGTTTGTGTGTTGGAATGGCAACAGGTAATTTCTGCATCTGTCGCGCTTGTTCAAAGAGCCCCGTCAGGTTGTAGGAGTAAAGCTGAGATGCTTTACCTGTGAAACACACACATAGAAGTGTACAGAATTACATGATGGAGAAGTTAAAAACATTCAAACATTCTGAAATGCTCTGTAAATGTTTTCTTAGGTTTTATCTGACCTGATATCGAAAGCAGCCAGTTGTTCATTACATAAACCCATGTGCACCGCCGTGGAACCAGCTGCATGAGATTAAAAAAGGAAAAAAAATCTATTGTCTTATATTTTCAAATATTTATGGAAATCATTGTAAATTAAAGATAGAACAGATTCTAAGAAACAAAGTAAATGCATAACATTTATTATATATTAAAAAGAAAACTTCTGATCTTCATATTTTATATGTATTTTTTTGCTGTATCTCTAACACTGTATACATTTTTCCTTATTTTGATGTAATTCATTCATTCATTTTCCTTCGGCTTAGTCCCTTTATTCATCATGGGTCACCACAGTGGAATGAACTACCAACTTATCCAGCATATGTTTTACACAGCAGATGCCCTTCCTGCTGCAACCCTATACTGGGAGACATCCATACACTATGACCAATTTAGTTTATTCAATTCATCTATAGCGCATGTCTTTGGACTGTGGGGGAAACCAGAGCACCCGGAGGAAACACACGCCCACACAGGGCCATTTCTCAGGGGAGAACATGCAAACTCCACACAGAAATGCCAACTGACCTAGCCGGGACTCGAACAAAGCGACCTTCTTGCTGTGAGGCGACCACTAAGCCACTATGTCGTCCCTTATTTTGATATAATAAAACAAATTCTAATCATAATGATGAGATGCTGACCTGCTCCATGGTGCTCTCATGGATTTCGTTCAGATTGAGAGTGTAAATTCCTTCCTCAGCTCCAAAAATCAGATACTGATCTGAAAAAAAGAGTGTCAAGAGAAGCTTATAAAACTGATAATTAGGTCATTTAGAAGCATATGATCTATTTGAATTTCTTTCTCACCCCTGGTGTTTGGGTTGATCCAGGAACAGGCACAATGAATCTTTAGTGGACAACCATTAAACACTTTAGAGAAACACGCTCCCATCTGCACAACACAAAAAACATAGCTGAGTTTAAATAGTCCAAATGCAGATGTTAATTCGGGTGTGTTTATCCAAAAATGAAAATGTTATCACTATTTAATTATCCTTAAGTGGCTCCAAACCTTTAGAAGTTAGTTTTTTCACTTCAACATAATAAATATATACTGAAAAAAGCAAGAAAATGGTAAGTGTTGACTTCTACAGTAGGAAAATCAAATACTATGGAAGTCAATAGTTACCGGTTTCCAACGTTTTTAAAAACACCTTCATATGTGTTCAACAGAAAAAAGTAACTTAAACGAGTTTATGACAGGTGAAGGCTGAGTAAATGATGACAGAATTTTCAGTTTTGGGTGAACTGTCCCTTTAATACATCTTACAGTGCTTTCAAATTGTAAAAGATAGTGAGAAAAAGAGACAGACAGAATGAGGCAGAGCTGGATGACTCACATGTACTTTAGGAGTTGGTGGAAGGCCGTTACTGAATGGTAGCTACAAAAAGAGAAAACAGATCATTTCTGCAAGCGGCTTGTGTAAGAGTTTGCAATGTATTGGAATAAACTACTTTCCTCCTTTTATCATCTATCTAAAAGACAAATCCAAAAGCCCTTCAGTCTGTAGCACAAAGTTTTATCAATTGAATTTAAGGTTTAGAACCTCCCTAATTACAATTCTTCCATAAAAAAGATGCAACAACACACAGACATAAGCAAAAACATATCCAAAACAGAAAATGACACAGGAAAGGTTTGCAAGAATATTACATCAATCCATCTTAGAATGCAATTCATGCATGCACAGCCATATCATGCTTTTCATATAACAAAAAAGCGCAACCTTATAAGGATTAAACATACCTGTAGACTACATGAGGGGAGAGAGGCCAGTTTTTCTTTATCTCCATTCTCTGGGGCTGAAACGCCATTACCTGCACATAAACACACACATTTACATTGATTTTTCCATGCTTTGAGTGCTGACCTCACATCCAAGAAACACTAATGTGATCCTAATACAAACATCATGCTAGCCGACTGATTAGAGTTTATTGCCACCATAAATACAACAACATATCCAATTAATATTGACATTGCTCATGATCAATTGAGGGGCACTTACATGGATGCGCTGTTTAATCAAACATTTCTGGATTTTAGAAAAAGGATTCAGATGTCTGGATCACATTTGTTGAGTACTGCATTAGACTTCTATTATAGTCATGTATTCCATTGTTAAGCTTGTTTGCTACCTTACTCGCTTAATTTATTGTGCAATTTGATTGGCAAAACAACACATTTTAACTACAACATAACACAAACTCCTCTATTTAGCTCTGGACTAAACTACAGTTCTGTCCTGACAACTCTCGGAGAGATTTAGTATGTCATTGTATATGGCAATGTACAAAAAAACAGGTGAGTGGGCATGACAAACCACCTGTAAAAACACTCCCTGTCCATACTCTAGTACCTAATTCTCTGAGCACTGACAGCTTCTTTGTATATTTAGCACTTCTTGTGTGTATTGCCTCTTTATGTTGAATTGCTGAACGCCTCTTCAAATGTAAGTCGCTCTGGACAAAAGCGCCTGTTAAATGACTAAATGTAAATGTATTGTAGATATGTTTGGTCTTTGCTGCAGAAATCTGCTACACTGCTGCTGCTTTGATTTTAGGTGCAGAGCAAGTATGGAGACTACAGCCAGTGTATTCACAAACATGTTGTCTGAGAATATAACACACTGTTGCTGCAGACATAACACACACTTAACCCCCTACAACAGATCTCTACACAACGTGGAGGAGAGTATCTGAATCTGCGATGTAGATTGCTAGCACAAACAACACTGAGGCATTTAAATATTGAAGAGCAAGCACATTGGCTACTGATGTGACAACTGTGCCATATAGTGGTAAGCAGATTAGATATGACTTATCAATGGCTGATAGAGTTTCATGACAGAACTTTATATATATATATATATATATATATTCTTTTGTAGGGTTCTCAGACAA
>CAIGQZ010034880.1:15638465-15650158 GCA_903798205.1 Danio tinwini
TATATATATATATATATACTGGCCACTGAACTAATACCAAAATTACAGTATGCAAAGCACAGAGGAAGACTGACAAAGCTGTCTACCAATCACAGGAGGGCACTTTCAAGTGGGCGGTGCTTAGCTTACTGTGTTCTTTCTGTTCTTCAGCATGAAGCCATTCCCAGAACCTATAAAAGCCATCATCCCCTGTTGACTCTGTCTGAGCATGCTCAGATGTTTTTTTACCTAGACTGCTGCGTCTGTGAGGGGGGAGACGAGGAGGCGGTGGTCTGGGGGGAACACAGGAGGCGGGACGAGCAGGAGGGGTGGAGCTTGCAGATGCTGGACAACGTTTGATGGTTCCTTCTCCAGTATAGTCCTCTGAGGCAGAGCTGCTCTGAACAGGAGACAGAACCTTCGGCTGGGAAGTGAGAAAAAAAGAGATTGTGAGTTAAATGGATAGTTCACCCCAAAAAAATTATTCTGTCATAATTTTCTCTCTCTCTCCACTTGTTTCCTACTTCTGTTGAACACAAAAAAAAGGTATTTGCCATTGACTTACATAGTATTTTTCACTCCTACTATGGATGTCAATTTCCAACATATTCAGTTTTGTGTTCAAAAGAAGAACGAAAATTTAGAACCACTTGAGCCAGAGTAAACTGTAAAGAAATAGTTATTTTTGGTCTCTTTAGGTCCTGCTTGGATGCAGAATGATAACTTTAAAATATATCAGCGCGCAAATTAATGCATAATATCATTCTGTTCATTACAATTGTGCACTGCAGTTTAGTTTTCTGCTCTTTAAAGAACGCTTGATTCTGATCGGCCAGTTCAATGGTGGGCCAACGTCCTGTAGATTTAGCTCTAATGGCCCGTCTAAAGGTGGAACAAGATGCGCAACTGAATGGTATTGGTTTTCAGAGACACGTCACTCACTCGTGCAACAAGCCAGGGGAATGAAAACAAAGGAACAGACATTTTTAAAAACACAGCCGAGACATTACACCGTAATAATATATACATATAATAATGAGCCATGGTCGACCCAAGCTCAAACAAACCTTGTCGTCATCTTGATGAACAGCCACAAAGCCAAGAAGAACTAAATCTGCCGTGTCCTGTTTTTATTTTTCGAGGCCATCTAAAAGTGGTCTAAAAGCATCTTCAACAACCTAAAACATGAACAAACTGCCATGTTTAACTATTATCATCACTAGGCATGGGCCAGTATAAGATTCTAACGGTATGATAACCTTGCATTAAAATATCACGGTTTCACGGTATTGTGATTACTGCTCTAAAATATGCTCTTTTTGAATGTCTGGGTAAAAAAAAACAACTTTTTTCTACTTTAAACACAATGGCTGCGTCACAAATCACATACTTCCATACTATATAGTACGCTGAAAAACAGTATGCGAGCTGAGTAGTATGTCCGAATTCACCGAATTCAATAAACAGTATGCAAGAAGTACCTGGATTACGTACAACTGCTGGTGAGATTCTCAAGTGCGCATCCGATGGACGCTACGATATCCCATGATGTACCGCGAGAGAATTTATAAATGGGAGTGAAGCATGTATGACACGTGATGTTGACAAAATGGCATTCGTATTACGTAGCTCATTCATACTACTCACATTCATACTGTATAGAAAGTACTTTTCTATTCGTCGAGTATTCAAATTTAAATGCTGTACCAACTGAGTAGTAGGTGATTTTGGACACAGCCAATATATTTTATTTTAAGAAACAATTAAAAAGTTTTGGAACAGTAAACACGTCAGGCTAAATCATTCAAATGAATCATTGACTTCTGCTGTCTTCATTAGTTTCAAATACACAGATTTCATTACAATTTAAAATGGCATTTTTGGATATCTTTTCTGCTGGAGGTACTGTTGCCCTAAAAAAAAAAAAAAAATCTTACACATACCGTAGGAACAGTATAACAAAAAAAATTGGCAGTTTTAAAACCTTGACGTTTCCAAACCGCGGTATACCTTGAAAAGGTCCCATGCCTAATCATCACCTATTAGGACTATTATGAACTTAGAATGACAGAACTACTTTCTAACAATAGGTTACATGTGCTGGTGAAGATTAAAGATACAGATGAGAGGTTTGCACTGACTGTGGGCAAGGGCTGTGCAATAAATCGAAATCGAATCACAATCGCAATTTGAAACATTGCGATTAGCCAATCGCAAGAGGCTGTGATATGAAGTATATATGTGTTATTTAAACCCACAGCAATTGCATGACTGCCGTCTGTGTGTGACATTCTTACTAGCCAATTGAGTGAGCACACTTTTGTTCTGCCCAATCAAAAAGGCACAACCGAACTACGCGGAATGCCCACAATAAAAAAAAAAAAACAGCAAAGTGCAAATGAGTGGGATGATGGCGTCTGCCGCTTCAGAATCATTAATAGACAAATTAATATCAAAGAAAACATTACATCAGTAATATGGGAATATCTTGGTTTTAAAGTGCCTTTTAATGCAGTGACCAAAGAGGGATTTAAAAACGTCATCCAAATGCTGGATAGGAGATATACACTTCTGCCTCACACATATTTTTGCCATTTTGCAGTACCACTTTTTTGTTTGTATAATAAGCTACACTATCTCCATAATTTGGGTTGAACTTGTTAACAGAAAGGTAAGGTCTTTTATTTGGGCTTACTGTTTGCTCTAGAGAAAAATGAGGGTTTAATTTCTGAATATTTTAAAACAAATTTAAATAAATGTTGGAGTTAATGATAAAGATATGTTAATTTTTTTAACTAACACTCACTGCATTTTAGCAGTAAGAAGCTACAATACAGATTATTGAGCTGAAGCTTGACAAAAAATTTTATCGCAAATCAAATCTAAATCGCAGTATCTGTCAAAAGAAAATCACAATTAGATATTTTCCCCAAATCGCACAGCCCTACTCTGGGCTATATGTTGTGTGTTTTTGTAGCCAAATAAGGACTAAATGTATGCTGTGTGTAGTTTTTCTGCAATTGGTAACATATCGGAGACTGTAAGGGTCTGTATGTGTTCATATATGTTACATTTATAAGGTTAATTGTAATTTATAATTGCAGACGTTACAGTAGGCTATTTCGCAGTATCATTGATCTGCAGTTATTTACTGCAGTAGTATTTATGTGTAAAGCATCTGTTTTGTGAGAAGTGTTTTTTCATTTAAACAACCCGTACAGCTTTACTGTAGACATTTCCTTGAGCGAAAACGTCGTCGACTGAAACTTTGGTACCCTTTTGGCAGTGGAAACGCAAGCCTGATAAAGGTGACTCGTACTGTACCGAACCGTACTGTACCACTCAGTGGAAACGGGCCATAACTAGCACCAAAAAGTTGCCCAGAAGTTTCTACTGAACACTTCTTCTGAACACTTTGATTGACTTCTTCAGACAACTTTCATTTGAAGAGGACTTTGTAAGACAGTGACCTCCAGGGATAGGTTTGGACACTTTTGTGATTGGTTGTCTATTTTAATGTTTAATCAACGGGAAAAAAATGATTCTAATATGATAATAAAGCTGAGGTGTGGACTCTATTCTTTTATCATTTCAATAATTTTTAAAACTGTATCTTTGTTATCCTCAGTGTAAACTAGCCTTTACAGATTGTCAAATTTCAAACCAATCCAAGGTTGCACATATAAATTCAAATTTAAATTCAATATTGACATTTCCTTCAAAAGATGTGACTTTTACCTTGGGTGGCAAAGGAGGAGGTACTTTAGGCCTCATGGTTGACGTGGAGTTGCAGCTGTAGGCACAGATACACAACAGCATAATGAAAGGACATATAGATGTACAATAACATGAAAGAAGGATAAGAAGACCACTGGCACTTTTTCTTTGGACAGTGAAAACACATACAGGGATTCATTCGGACGAAGAAAGACCATATGCAGTGTCACAAACAGTAAAGATTCACATTCTGCAAGCAAGAATGGGCATGTGGACACAAGACACAGACAGTGCTGATTACACTCACATACAAGTGCAATCTACCCAGACCAGGGCAGAAGTTGGGAATATTTGAAACTTCTTAGAGTTTCCCAGGAAACTTTAAGTAGGAGAAACACAATTTGCAATTGTCCTCACTTTGGATTTCTTCAAAGCTTTAAACTGACTGCAAATAAAAGCGTTTCTGAATATCTTGTGAAAACAAATGTTTGAACAAAATTCATGACTGAAAGACAAACCTGCATCAACATACAAATCATACACTATGTTTACATTTTTACATTCTGAGGGAAATAAAAGAGGTGCTTAAACCTTCAAATCTTTATAGTCATTTCCAAGGTGTTGCCATGTTGTTACTAAGGATTCCTAAATTTCTACCAGGGTGTCCTGAATGGCCAGAGTGTTGCTATGTAGTTTCTTGTATGTTTCTAATGGCTGCTTACTGTGCCAAAACAAAAATAGTCCCTATGACCCTATTTAGGAATGGCATTAACATACCTATGTAATTACAAGTAAAGGAAGGAAACTTTTTCTTGGTGCTTTAATCCAATTGTCCCAATTCCAGTCCACATTTTGTATGTCTCTCTTAACTGACACACAGGGATGGGCAAACTTGATTCTGGAGGGCCGGTGTCCCTGCAGACTTTTGCTCCAATCCTAATCAAACACACCTGCCTGCAGCTTACTAGTGATCTTGAAGACACTGATTAGTGTGTTCAGGGGTGTTTGACTAGTGTTGGAGCAAAAGTCTGCAGAGACACCGGCCCTCCAGGATCAAGTTTGCCCATGCCTGCACTAGAATCAGTTCATGGATTTCTCTGGTAATGAGCTGATGATCTGAATCATATGTGTTAAGTAAGGAAGACATACAAAATGTGCAGGGCAGGGGGTCCTGAGGACTGGATTTGAGAAGCATTGCTTTATTTCATAATTTCTGTTTACTTTTGGCTACTTTCCTGTTTTCTGTTAGGAGATAGTTTGGGTGTATGGGTGTTCCTTTCTTCTGAGACGAGACTAAAGAGAAACAACAGAATATGCAAAAAGAATGAGCAGGAAATGATGTGGAAAGCAGCACCTTAGTTTCTGATCTGATTAGCTGAGAATCTAACTGAATGCTGGGGGTTTGTGTTAAAATCAGAACTGACAGAAGGACAATTTTTTTTTAAAACAAGCAAAAATATAGGACTGCAATTTCAGCAATTGCCTTGTTTTTTTTTTTAATCGCTGTGACCTCGCATAAGTAACAGGTTTCTAATGGCCAGCCCCTGCACCACTGTACGCATCATCAGAGAAGTTCAGAAGATGTTATTATGGTGAGGTAAAGTTAAGGATTTAGATTATAGAAAGCACACATGAATTAAAATAATAACAACGTGCGTTTCAATAATGATCATGCATTTACGCACCAGCAAGCAACGAAAAACCAGACACAGTACAAAACAAACCCACAATCCAATCTCACATCTGATTGACACTAACAGAAGGGGAGTCACGGATGAACACAAGTGTTTTCGAATGATACACATCTCACAATACATCTTCCTCTCACTTACTGCAAATCATCACCTTCATCCTCCTCCTCATCCTCTAAATGTGTCACATGACCCCTGAGAGAGATGAAGAGGGTGAGGCTGAGAGGGTATAGCAGCCAGAGAACAATGCAGAGAACACACACACACACACACACACACACACACATACACACAAACTCAGCAGTAAGAGCTGCTCTGTGTGCCAAGCAGAGGAGGAGTGTGCAGAGGTGATTAGTGTGCATAGCCATTTGGTTGACCAATCAAAAGAAAGTGTGGGAGGGGCTGTACCTTTGATTGAGCTCCTCAGCGACAGATTTTAAAAGACTCCTGAAAAACAATGAATAAAACAGAACTTTGTATATGTTTGGATATATACACAAAACACAATCATATCAGTGTAAAGTAGTGATGGGTTACAACACCAAATTGACCATTTATCAACTAGTCATCCAACAACAAAGCTACTTAATTAGCAAGGTCAACTTTAAACTAGGAAGAGTCAAGACAGATTAATAGTTGACCAACATTCATTTGATTAGTGATGTCGGCTAGACTTAACTTTCTATAATTGTTAATTTTCAGATTTGTTAATCTAGGGATGAATCAGGTTGGATGACACGATTAATTTATTTTTAGATGTTGAGTTAACTTATTTATCTTTCCTTTCTTCCCCTCTTCATTTTTTCAGTTCAGTTAAACACAAATGATTTAACTAGTCATCCAACAACTTCCTACTAGATAACTAGTTATAGATATTACTTTGTATATTTATTTTCAGGCATATTATTTTTATATGCATGATACAAACTTGTTACTGGAAATAGTTAACTAGTTTTAGTTAATAGCTTATGTTTCATAAACATTAAAATATTAACTAGAGATTGAACAAAACAGTCAGTTAGTCAATTGACTTATCACTGATGTTGCTAGTGTTCTTATTTATGCGGGCAGCTAGCTCTCTGCAACTCTCACATGGTTGCCTACTGAAGCTAAGCAGGGATGCTCCTGGTCAGTACCTGCCGGAAGTGATGTTAGTGAGACCAGCAGGGGACACTCAACCTGCGGTCTGTGAGGGTCCTAACGCCCCAGTATATTGAAGAGGATGCTAAAATGCTCAGTGAGCTTTCGGATGAGATGTTAAATCGAGGTTCTGAGTCTATGTCTGAGTCTACTTTGAGTGTCCAGAAAAAGCACTTTGGAAATGCATAGAATTAATATTTTTATTATTAATTCATTCACTTTCCTTCGGCTAAGTCCCTTATTTATCAGGGGTCGCCACAGCAACATCGCCATTCTTATCTATTTATGTTTTAATGTCATATCAAAAGCATTGGATGTATTCATGGCAACACTTGTACTAAATATTTAATATATAATTTACAAACATTCATTAATTGTACAAAAATATACAAATAACAGCAAATAGCTGATAAGACGTCATAAGTTTTTTCAGTCTGATCAATGATAAATATTCTAAAATTCCTCCAGATTACGCCTTTTTAAAAATTCCTCCTCAAATATTCCTGAATAAAAACTTTCTCTAATACAAATAAAAATATACATTCTATTAAACTATGTTTTATTGTCAAAATATTCTTACACAAGTCATAAACAGGTTTTTCTTCCCCTTTAAATAAAATATGCGTGTAAGTATGGTAGCCAATTCTACATCTCGTCTATTTCTTTCATTTACAAATGGATTCACTTCATACAATTGGTTAGTGTTGACTAGTTCAAGAATTTTCTTTACTTTAACATACTCACTTGTTATTTCCCAGAATGCTTTGGGGCTCTAACGGCAGATCCTACAAAAAAACACAAAAAAAAACAACAACAGTGAGACATGCAGTCCAAACAAACACAATAAATAAAAGGCAAAGTCTGACAAACCATCTCATGATGTGGTTCTGTCTCTTTCCTCAAAGGAGGGTCAAACTTCACCTTGTCAACTACAAAAGCAACACACACACACACACACACACACATTTCTCTCAGTGCATTTAAGTAGGATAAGAATTATTGTGCTTACTCCGGTTCAGTAAGTCAAGGGCCAGTTAACACATGACTTACAGTTAATCTCAGATAAAGTCTTTCCGTCTCGTGAACTCCTGCTAGTTGAGCGGATTCGATGCGGAACGGACACAGGAGACTGCAAAAGACAACAAGCTTAATTACTTTTCTGAATGTCTGTTATAAAACTTGGGCACACTTTACAATAAGGGTTCATTAGTTGATGTATTTACTAATGTGAATTAATAACGAACAATACTTGTACAGCATTTATTGATCATAGTTCAATATTTACTAATGTGTTGCTTAATACTAATTCATGCTTGTTAACATTAGTTATTGCACCATTGAACTTGAACAAAAAACAGCTTAATTTTTATTAACCAACGTTAACAAAGATGAATATATACAGCAATAAATGTATTGTTTATGTTAGTAAATACATAAACTAATACAATATTTATTATAAAGTGTTCCCTAAAACTCCAACCTTTCCTCAAGACAACACCGCAAACCACTGGCATTAAACCAATAAACTCACATGCATTCACATACACACACACTCTTATCACATATGGCACTGCAGCATGGGTAACCGGACACACTTGTACCTGGCCGCTGGCAGAGCCAACTGTCTGCCCACATTTAGGTTCTACATCTAAAGAAACAACCAATTAAAAAATCAATGCTTCAGTTTAAAGCCCTGTCATGATTTCCCTCTGGTATAAAATGTAAAGAGCGTGTCAGACGTATGACATCACCTCTGGGTCGATGTCATCCTCCTCTGCATCACTGTGTGTGCTGTGGTCAGGGTTATTAGCTTTGTCCAGTAGCTCAATGGCGAGAGTCCGGCTAAGGGGTTGGGTAACGAACGGATGCTGAAAAAAGGAAAGTGACGCAATGAAACATCACGCAGCCAGTTGTAGATCATTACTAAAGGAAGATTGGATCTTACCTGCAGTAATCTGTCAGCCGTGGGTCTCTTCTTGGGATTTTTGGTCAAAGCCATTTTCACAAAGTGATGGAAATTATTTGTCCTTTGGGAACCAAAACAAACCAGATGAGTTTGAGTCCTTGCAATAGTTCTACTGACAGCATTTGTGTAGTTTTCTCTGGTAAACACAGAGGTTAAATAGTAGCTGGGTAAAATACATTTGCATTTACACTACTCAACTTACAATTGAACTTACAATTTTCTAAGCATTTAAGTGGATTAATAAAAACCCACTTAAGTTTTGAGGCATAAATCATCTAAAGTCATGTGTAAATCATAGATTAATGGCATTCTAGTTAAATTAATTTTGATAGAACTTAATCTTTATTGAGCCCAAGAGTATTCCTTCAGTCAATCCAATCCACCAAGGAACACTCAACAAATGACATCAGACTAAAATGGGAGAGAGAATGCAACCTAGTTATCTCAGAGGAAGATTGGTTAAATGTCTGCTCAGTACAGGCCACTTCTTCCAGCTCTGGTGTGTGGCGAGATTTTTGTTGGAGGAATCTTACCAGATACTTTATAACCCTCAAGTTAACATGCATGCAAACACGGGAGAAGGATAAGGGACAGTGCTGGAGGAAATGTGGGGAAGACTCAGCAAACCATTTTCACATATTTTGGAGTTGCTCGGGCATTCAGTCATACTAGCAGGATGTAATGCAAGTAATACGAATTATTTTTGGTGATGGTTAGATGGAATGGTTGGATATTGTATCTAATGTTCAAAATGTGGAGAGGATGACTTTCTTTAAAACTACTAATGGACAAATACCTACAATATTGGGAGAAATGGATTGTAGTCATGCCATTACAAAGTGTGAACTGATCTTTATATGTATTTGTTAATGTGACCTGTAAGGGAATATGTGACCAGTCAACTGTTAAGTTCTGATGTGTTATTGTATTATTTTATTTTTTATTTATTCTTCATTATTTGTATTATTTCTTCTCTTTTCCCTTTTCTCCTATAAAAAAGACAAATAAAAATAAAGTATAAAACAAGAGTATTCCTTCAATGTTACAGTAAAAAAAGGAGTTTTAAATGGACTAAAATAGAGGGTGTAAAGACTTAAATTGTCATAAAATATTCCTATTTTAAAAAAAGGTGTTGAACTTTCTATTCATCTTTGAACCCAGAAAAACAGTATTAGAGTTTTCACTTTAATATTAGGCAGCTGTTTTCACATTAGATTTTAATAATCAAGTTTGTTGAGCACAACATTAGAATATCAGAATTATTCTGTTAGTTCAATTCAACTTTGCTATCAGACAAATTAGGTTTGTCAGGTTTTATTTACTCATCACAGACTTACAATAATCACACGTTCCAGGATTAATTTTCTGATTTGCACATAAACTTGCAAAAATAAAAAATATATAAGAAAAGAACACCTTTAAATAACTCCAGCTTTTAAGTATACAATACAGTGATAATCAAAGCAACTTTTTAGTTACAATCAGGGCTTGACATTTTTGATCACCTGCCACTGTGGCTAGTAGTTTTCCACCTTTACTAGCCACTCGCCATTTTCACTAGCCACAATTTTGTTGTTGGGAAAATATATTTTATATGCATAAATTTGATTTTGGCATGCTAAAATTTCTTCATTTAGATTTAGTTTTTTTCCACTTGCCTCCTCATTCATTTAACAGATTTTTGTTTATGAGCTTACTCAATGAGTATGAGCAAATGGGTTATGCTTTAATAAAAAGGTGTAGCACTGCAATTACTTTTCTTTCACAGGACTTTTCAGGGCTCAACACAATAATGATTTACCTTTTTTTCTCTGGCCACACCAAACTAATTATTTCCTTGCCACAAATTTTAAATAATGTGTCAAAACAAGCAAAAATACTGCTGTATACATACACTTTTTATTCAACAAAACGGTTGACATTTAAAATATATATATTCTCACGCATCTAAAACTATGCACAGTGGTCTGTTCTGGCTCAAAATCCCAGATCACCAATTAACTATGCATACAACAACAACATATTAAAGCAATATTATTGTAAAGGATGATTATTAAACTATATTAACAAAAATAACAGCAAGCAAAAGACAGTGGGTAAAAACATTCCATCATAAGGATGAGGCAGCGCACACGGTTAATGTTAGGCCAATTAATAATGTTTAAAGAATCGTTAAAGCGAAAGTGACAACAACTGCTGCTGCTTACAAAAAATCTCGAGCCCTTGAAGGACTGTGGGTGCACGAGCATCGCACTAGTTTTGTTTCCAGGCACGGTTGCTTCGAGTGAAGAAACGGCACAGGAGCTTTTAAACACTCGTGCGCATTAAATCATCTGTGCGCGCGACACTAAAGCCCTCGTCAGTGAGTGAGGAAAGCCTGTCTCACCGTGCACGTGATCCTCTCATTCGTTATTCACCTGCTTTCTTTTGCTCGTGTGAAAAGCTGTTTTTGTCATTCGTGCTGCTTCTTGATTCTAAGATCACATTACGCATATAGACAAAAGGTCAGAAACTAATGGTTTAATCTGTAGTGACGACGAGCCAGCACTGGCAATTTGAAAATGAGTTTCAACCAGCCAAAGTGGCTAGTGGGAGTGGCTGTCTAACCCGCCACAACCGAAATCTACCCGCATTTGGCGGGTTGATGGGTGTTAATGTAAAGCCCTGGTTACAATACATTGCTTTAGGGTATAGAATTCCTCATGAAGTGACAGAAAAAAGGGCCCCAAATATTTAAGGACATTTGGTTCGTTCTAAGTGCAGAGTAGATATCAATTCCGCAAGCCATAGTTTAACTTAAAAATTATTATTTTAGATAGATATATTAGTATAAATATTTCACAATATTACTGCATAAATGCATTCTGGAGAAGAACTGACCTCTAGCAAAAACTTAAAAGAAATTTTACTATTTTGTCACCCTTTTAAAACAGGAATGTATTTTATTTTTATTGCTTCAATGTGAATTTCATATAAATTTTACATAAAACATACTTACCATTTAACTTTGTCTTTTAGCTTAGGTGGTTGGAAACTGCTCTTGGTCATTAGGAAGAGTGCTCTAAAAAAACAAATGAGACAAATGTGGAAAAAGAAGTAGAAAGTTTAAGAGTTGTCATACTAGGGCTTCATGATATATAAAAAAAACATGTTTAATTTTGCAATATTTAGATTTTCGGCTATATATATATATATATATA
>CAIGQZ010034880.1:15650258-15709578 GCA_903798205.1 Danio tinwini
ATATATATATATATATATATATATATATATATAGTGATATAAAATCAATTTTACCAGATGGCTTAAAAAACACTAATTCATTATTTTAGAATGAATGGAGTCAGAAAGAAAGTGCTTTATATTTTCTTGGAAGTCAGATATTGAATAGTCAAATGTAAAAATAACCCTTCACAGTCTTTAAATGAAATACAATTAGTAGTTGTTAAAGCTACAAATGCTATCGTTTCTTGCGCCTGAATGTTTTAGACTCAGCTGACATATTTACACAGCAACCGACCATTGAAACCCATGCAAATGATGAACTTTCACACCACAATGTGTAAACTTTGCAATTAATTAAAAAATGACATGCACTCTGAACTGTTGTTCTTGGTCAGCTGTAAACCCTACACTGCACACATTGCAATGGCATATTTTGTAGGACTGCACAATATATTGCAAAATTATTGTTATCACGATAATAGTATATCAAAGTCCCTTAAAGGCAAGTCATTTCACTCGGCGGCCATCTTTGAAATGCCTCTCGGGTAGTATGCTCGGGCATTCTGTTTGAATAAGGGAAACATCAAATTCTATAAAACTAAGCTTCTTTTCCAAGCTTATGATTACATTACATATTTGGAATCACCAATAAAATTGATCAACAACTGTCTCATGAGTTTCGTTTTTAAACGTCTGAATCACACAAAATCGGCCAATTTCCTTTATCTTTATTCCTTATTTATCTTTATTTGAATATATTTTTTACGTCTGTGAAGCAAGTATTCGCTGAGATTCCAGTGTATTTGTTGACCACCAAATGCTCATAAAAGCACACGTCTGGTCCGAGCTTCTCCCCCCGAAGAAGCGTCAGTTTATAGCGATCGATGATTGGCTCCTGTACTAGTAGGCGGGGCTTCATTCGCCATATTGACTGTTACACTTTTCCACTATTCAGAACTATACGAGTGGCATGTATTATGTATTCTATAGTCTATGAGTATATGCAATTTGCGTTTTACAAACGTGTGATAAATTTCATTTATTTTATGCATTAATTGTTTAACTAAATTTGACCAATCAGATGGGGCCTTACATTTTTATCCCCAACTTCCCAGTAGTTGCTGTTCTGCTATTGGCTAAAGCGGCGCAAAGGTGAACTCAGAGCTGTAAATAAATAAATACTAATGGGTCGAGATGAGAGGAAAATGACAGCCAATCAGAGTCAGAATATATGCTGAGGTTTTCACTCACTCATAAGCTTTTTCATGTTTTTAGATCTGAAACATATATTTTACCTATTTTTCATATCATTAAATAAATAAATGATTTAAAACATAGTAATAAAAATAAATAGGGAAAGATTATATCATAAGAAATATCATTATCACAATACTCAACATCGAATATCACATATTTTTCCAGTATCGTGCGGCCCTAATATATTGTGCAACCCTGTCATACTAAATGTGACCCACATATTATCTTTAAACTATGAAATTAGTCAATACATTTAGCAAAAACTTTTGCAGAGAGACTTTAATTCAGTCCAAGTCACAGGAAACACACCTCATAGGGTGCAAGTCGAACATTGGCGGCTCCAACTCCGCCAGCTCAATAGCTGTGATGCCCACGGCCCAAATATCACACAGCTGATTATAGCCACCTTTCCGCTCCACTGCTGCCACTTCAGGAGCCATCCTGCAGAGAAACACACACAATATAGAGAAATGAATTTTTGCAATCTAATAACTAGAAGAAAACTATTGAAACGAGAAAGGACTGACATACCAATATGGAGTTCCAATAAAGGACTTTCTTTTTGCTAAAGTAGCTGAAATCTGAGCTGAAACGCCAAAATCAGCTGGAGAGAGACAGATGAAAGATTTAAGAAAGCATTTTAGTGCTTCTAAATAAATGTAATCTCCTATAAAAGGTGTTTTATTACCTAGCTTAACGTAGCCGTTGTCTGTTAACAGTATATTTGCGCCCTGCAAAACCAGAGTAGAACCAAAATGAGCAGCTGTAAATGAACAAACTCTTGATATCTAAATATCTGATCAATACATAAATATTTGATTCAGACTGACATCTCAGCTGAATAAAGAAAACTTAAAAGTCTTGCTAGTAAAATTTTGATATATGAGAATTGTATTCAAGGTTCCAGTGACATACAGGAGTTGTAAAATAAGCAAGTTTAAGTATCTTATACTGTTGCACAAACAAACCATGTATGTTTGTTGTCAATACAATGATCATGCACAGTGTATTCATGCACAGACACTTAAGAACAATCACATTTATTCCACAGGTATTCGTGATGTTTTTGTCTTGTGCAAATATTTGTGATTACAAGATTAAATCTTATGAAATTATCCAGTTAAATATGTATTCATTGATATTTCTATTTTAAGAACAACATTCTATTCCCCATTCTCATGAGTGCTAATAATGGCAAAATTGTCAGGAACGGTCTCTTTATTGTGAGATTTAACGCTGTTTGTACCTTTATATCCCTGTGGATTTTGCCTTTGTTGTGAAGGTAGTAAACACCCTGAAATAAACACAGAAACCCACATTACTATTTTAATAACTTGAACTGTCAATTTCACACATCAGTAAACATTTGCGTTTATACCTGCAGGGTCTCCCGGCATACATATGCAATCTGAGATTCTGACAGCGATCCGGTAACTGTTGGATACAGATAGATGAATGTATATGAGAAATTCTGTACAACAGCTCAAGATGATAAATGCATTATAACATTTTGTTTTAGCTTCATATTTACCATGATAAATATCCTGGAGTGAACCTCCACCACAGTATTCCATGCTGATCCATAATTTATCTCTCCTGAAACAAGGATATTAAATGTGAAATCTTGTCAGAACAGATTTTTAAAAATAGCTTTAAACAATAAAGTTATTTTGTGATGTTTGATTTCTTTTTAAAATATGCTATGCCCAAATTTATTGATTTGATCAAAAATACATGAATGCAGAAGCATTCTTTATTGTCAGATGATTAGAGAGAGAAAGAGAGAGAGAGAGGATTATTAGATCCACATACTTCTCCATTTTCCAGATTATTACACAACATTTTACATCTCTAACAAATACAGAAACATTAAGGCATATTTTGTGAGAGAACTCCAGTCTGATATTAACAATAGCAAAGTATGTATTAGACCAGGGGTGTTCAAACTCTGTCCAGAAGGGCCGGTGTCCTGGAAAGTTTAGCTTTAACCCTAATCAAACACACTTTAACCAGCTAATCAAGCTCTTACTAGATATACTAGAAATTTCCTGACAGGTGTGTTGAAACCAGTTGGAGCTAAACTCAACAACACACCGGACCTCCAGGACCGAGTTTGGACACCCCTGTATTAGACTGTCATAAATACAGAGAGTCGGCCAGTGGACAAAATTAGTCAGAAACACTATTATAAATCATCTGAATGAAATGTACAGTTGTGTATTGTATTTTATTAATATATATATTTTCTTTTTCATTATCTTTTTAATACTCATATTAGTCTCTTTTTTTATTTGTATTTGTATTTATCAAAATTCTACATTTGTGTGTGTATATGTATTACATAATCACTTTACAATTGTATTCACTGTTTATATCAGGACTGCCCAAAGTTTTTGCTATAAAGGGCCAAAACAGTTATTACAGTAAAAGCATAAACAATCCCATTTATAACACAATGGAGTTCAATGCTGAATACACTAGTCGAGCTGCTTCTGCCTTCACCTTGACTTGCTCGTGGATGACTTGTGCATTGTCATTAAGTGACAATATTTACATTTTAAAAGTCTGATTCATTTACAACATTTAATTGATTTATTTAATTTCAGTTTGCTTATTTTGTAGCTCAGCTATAAAACAAAAAAACAAAAGGTTACATTTGAAACGGCAACCCGTCAAAAGCATTCGCCGCAACCACCTCCTTATCATTGTTCCTCTTTTTTCAGATGGGAGGATGGGCCAAATCAAAGGTTACCATGGGTCAACTTTGGCCCACGAGCCCCACTCTGGGCATATTTGTTTTATATAATCTGCAATGCTTTGGCAAAATCATCATATCAATAAAGCACTTTGAATGAAATTGAATTGAATAAAATTGAGAGAGAGAGAGAGAGAAGGGTGAAGGATTAATAGTTAAAAAGAATTCCTTTAAAGACTCTCCAGATAAAAATATTTGTCTTATAACATTAAAATTAGGGAATTGCAAATGTATATGTTTTGCAGTTAGGTTCTTATTGCACAGGGTATATGCAGGAATCCTAAAGATAGTTTCAATACCTTTTTAAGACTTTAAGACCTTCTCAGAATATTTTAAGACCTCATCGCCACTTCAGTATCAAACCTTTAACTTAATAAGCAGTTGTTAATAAACAGTTGTAGTTAAATCAATGGAGCACAACCATGCAACAGAACTCAGATAAGCTCGAAAGAAAAAAAACTCGAAAGAATAAATTACGTGGTTGTTTTCAGCGACAGGCTTCAGCCACTGTTTAAACTCGTCTTTCTCCAACCAGGCAAGGCGCAAACTTACATTTTCCCATTTTGCCGTCTGTTTCGCTCTATGGTTTCGCTACATGTGGACAGCGTCACATCACCTTCTAGCGTTTGTCGCAAATTACAAGACATCAGCTGGACGAAGGAGCTTGGCTGGATTCGCCCTTGTCCGAACCAATCACATGGATCGAGCACGCCATTGTTAATATTAGGAGGAATAAATATATTTATGCTTTTTTGGAGCCAAACACTTTGGACAATGCTTGAGCAAAATTTAAGACCTCGTAAAAATGCGATAAAAACTTTTTAATACCTTTTAAGGGCCTTAGTTTTCTCACAATTGATTTATCAACTTTTAATACTTTTTAAGACCCCACGGACACCCTGTTGCAATATTCCCATTTTGGAGGAACGTCTCCTTTGGGTAGATTATTTCATGAGTTGGTTTAGTGTGTCCAACATAGCATCTCATATAAACAACAACATCGTGTCTTGAGTTAAAGGAATAGTTTTCAATTTTCTTCTAAACTAAAGCCTGGATTTCAAAAAGTTTTTATTTGAGTAATATTTTTTATTATTTACTTATTATTTAATATTTGCACAAATGTTTAAAATTGCACATATTCATCACACTATGTTGCACTAATTCATCTTGAATTGTACATACCCACTGTACATATACATTTGTAATTATTTTCATATCTATCTGCATACTACTAATTATTAATAGTCACCTGTACGTACAGTTGAAGTCAGAATTATTAGCCCACCTTTGATTTATTTTTCTTTTTTAAATATTTCCCAAATGATGTTTAACAGAGCAAGGAAATTTTCACAGTATATCTGATAATATCATTCTTAATTCTTAAAATATCTATTTTCTTCTGGAGAAAGTCCTACTTGTTTTATTTCGGCTAGAACAAAAGCAGTTTTTAAATTTTTTAAAGCCATTTTAAGGTCAATATTATTAGCCCTTTAAGCTATATATATTTTTCGATAGTCTACAGAACAAACCATCGTTATACAATAACTTGCCTAATTACCCTAACCTGCCTAGTTACCCTAATTAACCTAGTTAAGCCTTTAAATATCACTTTAAGCTGTATAGAAGTGTCCTGATAAATATCTAGTAAAATATTATTTACTGTCATCATGGCAAAGATAAAATAAATTAGTTATTAGAAATGAGTTATAAAACTATTATGTTAAAAATGTGTTGAAAAAAATCTCTCCATTAAACACAAATTGGGGAAAAAAATTAACAGGGGCACTAATAATTCTGACTTCAACTGTATATCCTGCATTTGCTGCTATTGCACTCATGGTTATACCTAAACTGCATTTTATTGCCTTGTACATGTGTAATGACAATAAAGTTTAATCTAGTCTAATCTAATTTCTGTTAAAAAGATTTTCAATCAAATGAATACCTCTATACTGAATAAGAAGATCAATTATTTTCCCCAACTTGAAACTTTAAACAGTAGTATAGTGCTGGTAAGACGCCTCTGCTTTGCATTAAAAAAAACTTTTATATTAATTAAAGCCTGGTGTTTGACTGCATGTGTGTACATGTACCTGAGGTAACTGCCAAAATATGCAACAATGTTTGAGTGTTTACAGTCTTTCATCATAATAATCTCCTGCTGCACCACGTCAAAGTCTTCCCCTGCAAAAATCAAATTATAATTAAGCAAAAACAAAAATGAGCTGAAATGATCAAAAATAAGTGAGTGATCACACAACCTGTATTAGCAGTGCACGGCACAATGACATATGCGTGAACACGCCATAGCTGTAATATTTAACCACTGATGTATTGATGGACAGTGATAGAGCACAATCTACAGGCGGTTAAACAGCAGTGTGTGTGCAGCAGCTCACCTGGCTCCAGTTTGATGACTTTGATAGCAGCCAGTTCTCCAGTGCTGACATTACGAGCCTGGAAAAAGGAAAGCATTAAAAGCTGTGAGTCCATAAGGTGTATGATAACACATTCTGGTCCTGCAATTGCTCTACTCATTATTGCATCAGATATATGATAGATGTTTTGTGTGTTGCATGGGTCCGTATTAAACTTAATAGTGAGGTGTGTAATTTCTGCATTACTAGTAGTATTACAAAACATTCATCATAACTACAAATGTTTGGTCATACAGATGGTCCCTCTGCAAATGAACACGACTGTTTGGTTGTTGTTGACCATAAATAAGTAATGTAATGCTGTTTTGGGCTTTTGAAGAAGTTAACCCACAAATGGCATATATTAGGGCTGCACGATACTGGGAAAATCTGGCGTTGTGATATTTTTTTCTGCGATATACATTGCAATATGAATACAATTTCAGCATATGATTTGAATAGCTCTATTTGGTAAGATTTCATTAATTTAGATCGACTGGGGTGATAAAGTCTTTTTCTATCCAGTGGATCTGTATAAATTTTAATAAATCACAAGCAAAATAAATAAATAAACAGTGCTTTATGGTTTTCTGTGGAGTCTAATAGTATTTAGGTACATAAATTGAACCATCAAATGTAAAATAACATAGACATCATAGTGTAAATAATGAAAAAATATATATATTTTATAATATCTTTATCTTTTAATCTTTAATAAACAATATAATCCTGCGATATGACTATTGCGGATACACACATTGCAATATTGATGATTAAATGATATATTGTTCAGCGAACAATTGTTGTTGCTGGAACCCATTGACTTCCTAGTAATTTGTTTTCCTACTATGGAATGAGTCCCAGCCACCAGCATTCTTCAAAATAGCTTCTTTTGTGTTCAACAGATAAAAGAAACTTCTAAAACGTTTTAAAACTACATGATGAACTATCCATTTAATGACAACAAATGAGTTTGAAATGAGATTTGATTAATTGACGTGTAAATAAAAGAGCAAGAGCATTCTTTAGCTTAATGGTTAACCTTTTTAGGATCTTGGCTATTGGTTAATGTTAATTTTACAAACTATTTTGTTTTAAAAATTAAGCTTTAAATTATACACAGTTATTTACACCATAATAATACAAATTAATTCAGAAAGAGTTGATTAAATTGATTAAAAGTCAGAATGAAAGATTCCCAGGACTTTTAATGAGGATTTAAAATGATTTCTATATCAGTTTTTAACACTGACAACATTAAGAAATGTGCATCAACTAACAAATCAGCACATCAGGATGAATTGTAATGTATTAATAATGCTAAAAGTTCCGCTTTTTTCAGCCAACAAATAATCTAAATCAAGGATGCCCAAACTCTGTCCTGGAGGGTCTCAATACACCTGCACAGATGTTTCCAGAAAGCCTAGTACCTGGGTCTCAAACTCGAATTCTTGAGGGCCGCAGCTCTGCACAGTTTTGCTCCAACCCTAGTCAAGCACAGCTGATCCAACTAATCAAGGTGTTCAAGACTACCAGAGACTATTAATCAGGTCTGAGTTGGAGGTTCTTGGAGCTAAACTATCCAGAGCTGCAGCCCTTTAGGAATTGATGCTGCATCTCAATTCGCATACTATCATACCTAAATAGTATTTGAAAATAGAATTAGTATGTCCCAAATCGTAGTATGTTGAAAAGAGTATGCCAAAGGTTCCCAGATGGTTTACTATTTCTGGTAAAAATTTGAAGTGTAGAACCGTCAATACTCTAACCACTGATATTGCCCACAATACATTGTGTGTTGGGCGTGAATTTGATTAGAACTACAAACGTGGGTGAAAAGTGTAAATAAACTACAAACATGGCAGACGCGCGAGACCAGCCGTCAAGTAGAGAGGCCTGATGTAAAGTTGTTTGAATGACTGTTAATCGATATCTGGCCAACTGGACAATATTTAAATCATGTTTTCTGTCTTATATTTTATCTGCAACAACAATACTGAACTTATAAAGACATGTTTGGACATTAACTTATAAAAATACATAATTATCCAAAGAAGATTTCTCTACATGAAAGACTTATGAATGACAGATTATCCTGCTGCTTCTCTATTAAGGTAGGAAATTGAATATGAAAGAAATGTGGATGATTGACAGGGCTCATAACTAAGCAACACAGCGATATGTTAACATGGAAGTAGTATGAGTAACTTGCATACTTTTCTGTTGCACACACAAAGGTATATAATTTTCCTTCACAAAAAAAAATACATGCTTTTAGGTTGTAGTATAAGTATGCGAATTGGGACACAGCACCATAAGACCATTGGCCTAAAAAGAGCTTGATTAGCTAGCCCAAGTGTGTCTGATTGAAGTTAAAACTAAACTTTGCAGGACACCGGCCCTCCAAGTCCAAGTTTAGGCATCCCTACTCTAAATGATCATATTCATATGCAACATTTTGAAGACACTTCCAAAATAAAACACAAATGAACATTCTACCCAAAACACACACCTCTTACTGGCAAATTCACAGAACTGATATTAACATTGAAGCTGTCAATCTTTCCTAGGGCTCTGGATATCAATTCAAAAATACTTTTCAGGATTTTCAAGAACACGCTCCCACAGTATTTGCATGTTCTCCCACAATTTAACACACAAACACACTCACAAAGGCCTCGTCTATGAAACTGAACTGAGAGACATCTGTCTGCCAAACAGAAGTGAGGATGATGTCATCAGAGAGACACTAAGAGAAAGAGAGCTTTTCCAACACTTTATCACAGTTTTTGCATGGAATTCCGTTCAGCATTCCAAGTCATACGAAACAGAGGCAGCTGGAAAAATGTGTATTGGTGTTCAGAGCGCTGTGATGGCTGTCAAAAGTAGGACAAGGAGAACATCAAATAACTTTCACATGCACACACACTCGCACAGGGCCTCTGTGATCACAGTGAGGCATTTCACTGTCCTGTTATAAATAAGCTCAGGGCTGTTTCTACTTTATTAAATGGTAATTGAGAAATCGAAGCAGGAGGAAAGCATTCAAGCAAGCAATCTAATTTCCTATATTACAATAATCCGCCAGATTTTATTAGCGACTACTACACAGGTACATGCTGCCCAGTGAATTCGTGGAAGGCTCATATTTTCACACCGCCGGGTATAGCTGGGGCCCAATTTCAGGTCTGCTCTCTGTGGAGTTGTCAGAAAAACATTTGACTTGGTGGTTTAGGTTTTCTGCTCCTGAATTTTAAGCATGTCCGATTAACCCACTCAAGCAACAAGGCTCTGATTGAGTAAACGTGCGTGTATTACATGGCATACACCCAACACACACTCAAACCCACGCACACTGTAAAACCCCAGGAAGAGGGAACAATTACGAACAAACAGGATGGACATAGCTGTGGGCAAGCACACTTACACAGACACACTCGCAGTTTAAAGTTCAGCCACTTCCTGTCACCAGAGGAAGTCAGAACACATTTAAGGTTTCTTATGAACATGACTGCACTTGCCCTCCCCCTTAGATCCTAAACACCTTGCTACAGCCCTCAGTAGTGACCATCTGCCACAGCACACACACTTTCTCTCTCTCTCTCTCTGCAGTAAATTGGTCTACTCTCGTCTTTGTTTATGTCACGTATATTACATAAAAAGATGGAAGATGTGTATTTGACAGCTTTGCACCGGCTCTGAAATAGACTTACTAGGCCGTGTGCATTATGCAAACAAAGATCTTTAGAGTCTTTTAGGATATTACACCACATCCTAGCCGCATAATTGCTACAGAACACAAATACACTGCGGTCCGGTGTAAACACACATCTGTTGTCTCTCGTACACACTGGTTCATTGGTCAGTTAAGTGGCTGTGTCTTAATCCCTAGTGAGCTACCTAAGTAGACAGCGTTTTCGGGCACCACAGGCGCATTCGGTCCTTTTGGAAAGCGTCTATGGTGTACAAATATGCAGTCTAGGTAGGTAGCTTGCTAGGTTCTGATACCTAGTTGATCTCTACCTTGTATACATCCCCATAGGTTCCGCTCCCGATCCTCTGGATCAGCTCAAAGTCCTCCTGTGGGTTTCTGCGCGATAGATCCAAGCTTAAATTCATCGTGCGAGTCACCGTTTGCGCCCTCCGGTTTATTTACGTTTTCCCGATGTCAAAAACGGGAGGGGGGTGATGATCGCAGACACATACAGTAACGATGGGATATGACGGTCCAGACCCACCGAACTACAACAACATGGCCTCCTCTGCGCATGCGCAGTACAACCGACAGACAACACGTACTGAGGATGGAGAGAAATGTGTACATAATGAAGCAGAAAGACACTGGGAAACTTCTGAAACGCTTATAATGGATCAATTTAATTTTAAAATATAATCGCTTCATTTTAATAAAGACAGGCAACACGAACAAATTGTTTTTAAATAAAACATCTTTAAAACATAACAGCTTCTAAATTATAATAAACAAAGGCTGTTATTATTGAGGCAAACATAATTTAAGCAGAACATGTCAAGTATGGTTGCTAACTAAAACTTAAGCTGACATAATTACCTTAAACTAATTACATATTAACTTTAATACTTTTTTTCAAATGTCTGCAATTAAATAATTAAGTATAATTTGAAGAACTGAAATAACTACAAATAAAACTGACATAAAACTTTAACCTTAAAAAAGGTGAAAAAAGTACACATAAAAAATGATTTCATATAAAACAGAACGAAAAAACTAAATAAAAAGATGAAAGCGAATTCCAAAATATTGCTAAATATTCAAGCCATTAGTAAATAAATAAAACTAAAATAATTTAAAATAATACAAAATAATAAAGGCTAATAGTATGTAAATAGTATTAAAAACCGTTTGTAATCTCGAACTACTAGAGATGACTAGAAATGTTCATGTAAGAATATTAGAATACTGATGTTAAGAAATGTTAGCTTTGAATTATAATTTTGTATGTAAACTTGCAATGATAAATACATACTATTTGAAAAATACACTGTGAAAAAGCCAATTATGTAACAATTATACACCACAAAAGCAACAATGAACATGTTTAGAAGACACTATACTATTAGTCATCATTACTAATTCTCCACTTGTTCCAAACCTGTTTGAGTTTCTTTCTTCTGTTGAACACAAAAGAAGCTATACTGAAAGGCTGAATTCTTTAGAATATCTTGTATTATGCTCAACAGAAGTAAAGAAATCCATAAATGTTTACAATAATTTCAGTGAGTAAACGATTTGGGTGAACTATCCCTTTAATTAAAGACAATATAAAGATAATTTAAATAGATTTTATTTGCTTCATATTTTAATATCCATTTTCTGATTGTCCACATATTCATATCAGGGTGAGCTTGTTTCAGTGTGAGTGTGTCTGAGTTTGAATTTTAGTGTAAATGTGTATAAATGCATCAGTGCTGCCAAGACTGACCCTGTGTTTCTTCTGTGATTGTAAAGAGCTGATTAATAAGGTTTTATGAGTTTCTGTGCTTTCATTGTGTGGGTTTGAAGGCTCAGTGTTTGTGTCTAAAGACTTTGACTGTTGTTCCTGCTCGGGTGTGCAAATTATCTTCTTAAGCTGAGCAGAAAGCTGTAAACTCAGTAACAGAACAATATGTCCACCAACACGAAGTACCCTGCAGAAAGGAAAAAAACACATTAACTATACAACCACAGCCCAAAAACAGAGATATTTGTAGATAACAGATAAATATATGCTGATATCACCCACCTCTCCATCTCTCTCAGTAAGAGTGGCAGAGCAGTTGTCATGTCAGAGCTACAACTAAACTTCCTGCCGAAGGGAACATCACATAGCACGGCATCAACCGCCCCATCGGCAAGAGGAATCTCTGAGGAACATAAACATCTCAATGAAAATATTTTTAACCAGAGTTTAGTTATCTTTAGTTATCTTCACCTTGAAGAATCCCCCTTCCACCCTTCTCCACCTTTCCCTTTATAGGAAAATGCATATAGAATCTAGATTTTTGGTTTGTTGCTAGAATATCCAATGCACAAACTGTACAGGCACTACTCTCGGGGAAAGGGATCGGGGGGCAGTGGCTAATTTGCATTTAAAAAGATACTCATGGAAATGGCATTTGCAGCATAGTAATTAAGTGTTATGATTTAGTATGGTACAGTATGATCCACATTTATTTCCATTTCCACTGTCAGAAGCACCAAAATAGCGGACCATACTATATCACATATTGGGACCCTTTGTAATGGTACCTAGCATAACAGTACAGTTAAGTACCAAAAGGATGGAGCTAGGTTCCCTGATGAATGTTGATTCGTTTACAGAGAATCGTCCCTAGCAACAAGACAAGGGTGCCATTTTTACATAGCTGAAACATGACACCGTAATAATATAATGCTGATGCACAGCTAGAAACCATGCTCAAACAAAGCTTGTCATCTTCCTGTGACAAACCATAGATATATACACTAGATATCGCATACGGACCCTGAGCATACGTCAATAGCGCTGCCACATTTGTACAGTGGTCCCAGGACAAATGTCATTCAACCGCACTAATTAAGACTAAAGCCAATCTGAAGATGCGATGCGAACGGGTGTAGTAACGAGCAAACAAAAAAAAAAGCATAAAGACGTAACATTTCAGAGGTCAGATTAAATTTATGATTTTGTATGTTACAAACTTTTGTGCTAAAAAAGTATTGTTATTGATGATAATGCAGTCACTTACTGCATTGACCATAAGGCAAAGTAGCAGCAACTCACACTAAATTCTAGGCTTATACTAGTTAAAATCAGCAAACAATGTAAATTAAATATGACAACAAATTTCTGGCAACGCAGAATCTTGTTATTATTGTCGGCTAAGTGAAGTAATGGCTAGTTTTTGAAGTAATTTATAAGAGTGCCTGATAACATAACAGTGCCTTTGCCTTAATGTGCATAATTTCCACCCTAAATTATTTAATATTACAAATGTTATACCATTTAGATCAGAAGAGGAGATATGCACATTTAGACGCAGGGATATCAATGATTCACAGTAGTTCATAATAGAAATTTATTCACAAACGAATTGATCCCCCCGTTAGGATTAGAAGTAAAAGCAGGAGAGGGGGTGTGTTTCAGGACATAGATTTGATCGAATTTAACATGGGAACATTTCCATGCACACAAACACGTGCTCTTTGTTGGCAATGCCAGTGCGGTCACTTATCCAACAATGTAGAAATGCTACATGTAATTTAAAAAAAATATTTGCATACTGACCACCGGGAAAACTGTGATCATAGATTTATGTATAAATATTTACATATCTATGGCTCCGGATGGCCAGTCCTCCACTACACCTTGGTCTCACATTAATTTCAAAGGAGCGCTACCCTGTTCTAAAAAGGCGGCTCTATTGACGCATTCCTTCCAATAGACAACAACAGCATAGGCGACATCTAATGTAAATATCCATGGTGACAAACCACATGCCAAGAAGCAAGAACAGGATCTACTGCATGTCCTTTATTTTTGTTTATGGAGCTGTTCACATGTCATGTTTAAACATGTGGGAAGTTCAAGGGGCGCAGCTTTCTCTCTGCATTTGAAATAATGCAGTTTTTCTCAACCACGTTCCTGGGGGACCACCAGCTCTGCACATTTTCTGTGTCTCCTTACCCAAACACACCAGATTCAGTTCGTCAGCTCATTAGCAGAGACTGAAAGACCTATAATAGGTGTGAGAGACAAAGGAGACATCCAAAACGTGCCGTGTTGGTGCTCCTCCAGGAACATGGTTGAGAAACACTGAAATAATAGATTTGTGTGCAAAAGTCATGACATGTAATAGGCTTTATCCTTCGAGTGAGAATAACATTAATTGCAACTTTCTAGCGCACACCTTGCCTACAAAGCAAGGGTACGGTTTGCAGTGGAAACAAAAGCCTGATCAGGATGACCCATATCGAATCTTACTTAACTGGTCAAAACCGGTATGGTATGGTCTTCACAAGCACATTCATCGCAAACACATTCTATGGACATCTAAAACTTATTTTTAAGATCTTGTACAAAGGGCATAATAGGAGCCTTTTAACAATTACATACAATCTTGACTTGACTCTTACAAAATATATGGATCACGTGAGATGAATTTTATTACTTAATGTATTCTAAAAAGGGTCTGGGACAATGAGAGTGGAGGCAGTTTGTACAGACCCAAGGCAGAAGACTGAAGTAACTGCACTCTTCCTTCCATTCCAGATGCTTTCACATTCTCTGCAGCTTTCTGTAACTGAGACCCGTCTGTATCCATGCCTAGAAATACAGCATTCTGAACCCACACACAACGTGCACAGTTAGTGTGTGTGTGTGTGTGTGTGTGTGTGTGTGTGTGTGTGTGTAAATAGCAGCATGTGGTGCTCAAAGTGTGTTTGTGTGTGAACGTACAGAATATTCCTGAGCTGCTTCCAACAACACAGCACCAACTCCACACATTGGGTCTAAAATCACACAATCAATGAGCTGTAGAGAGGAACAGAAAACAGAAAAACTATCTATTAAGACAAAAAAAAAAAACATTGTGTTGATTGTTAAAGTATACTTTGCAGTGTTTCCTCTAGGATTTTTTTCCAGCTGTGGCGGCAGGCCTTTTACAGAGATCTACCAACTACCTATTTCAATGACAAATGTCATGAGCCCAGTATTACAAGTCGAGATCGCATTCATGTAATACGAGCATGCAAATCTCTTTGCTTGCACGCCAATTTCCTCTGCTCAAGTGCAGATTTTCTTGTGCGCGCTTAAATATGTCTCCAACATTTATAAGATTGCTAGGAATATTTATGAATGTCTCCAATAGACCTAGAGAGCGGCATTAATGCGTCCTGAAGTAAAGTGAAATGGCTATAAACTACAAACAGCAAGATAAAGTCTTTGTTGTATGCAAAACCACAGACCTTTATCTATAAATAAAGTATAATTATGGAAACTGTGTTCATCTTAACTGATAAGTCGTGTTTGCTGGCCTCACGCACATGTCAGTCAGTCAGTCAGTCAGCATGTCACCTTAAAGGGTTAAACAAATAACGCACAGCACTTCTACGATTACAGAAACGTGAGCTCTGTTATAACTTACCTTTTAATACGTTTTGGTGGGATTATAACCCACCAAATGAATTTTGGTGTGGCACCCCGCCATGGAAGAATGAATGTAGCGGAAACCTTGTTTTAGCATCTTGATAATAGCTATGCTATACTAAAAATTAATTTCTATTCATCTTTATATTACATTATTATGCGTATTACAAATATAATACAGTTGCAAACAAACATTTATGATAACTTAAAATTAGAAATGCACCGCTGTTCAAAAGTTAGGGGTTCATTTTTAATTCTAGATAGTGTTACTTTTATTTAGGGAGCATGCATTAAATTCACAGTAACAGATCAAGTGCAGAATTGTTTTTTAATACTAGGTAATGCCTCTTATTCAGCAACGAGTATTTAAAGTTATAGTGACACAGTGTAAGTAAATACATTTATAATGTTTTCAAAAGATTTTAATTTCAAATATCCTCTGATCTTTTAAACTTTCTATTCATCAAATTCATCAGCTTTACCATTACAGGAATAAGTTGCATATAAAAATATATTTAATGAGAAGATTTTAAATAGTAAAAAGCTATTATCTTTTCCCCCTGTATTTTACATTAAATATATACATTAAAACACGTATATACTAAATATTCTTGAAATGTAATGTCGACTATATATTGCTTTTTGTTTCTTTTTAGTTGTCAAGTGTCAACATATATTTTACACATTTTTATTGCAAGAACTGGATATACTGTTTTTCTGCTGCTAATCTAATGCTTGTATTGTGCACCAGCAAGTGTATTTGCCTTTTTAAAGGTCACTCTAGTCCTCACCTGTTTGGGGCAAAGAGAGGTCATGGCCCAGGCTATGGTAGAACGCAACCCGTTGTGTTTCATATAAGAACGACTGGCCAGAGGATGCCTGAAAAACACATGCAAACTTAGAAATAAATTTGACAGCCTTTAAGGTCTTATCTCTGGAGAGTTACGTACTTCAAAAGTGGGATGCCTACAATGCAATGGTCATCACTTAAATACACATTGACCTGGTTATACAAAAAGACAACATTACAAAAACACATTAGTGAACATATATAGCATCTGTTTACATGAATGAACATTTGAACTTCTATTTGATTTGTTATGTGAGTGTATTTACCTCAAGAACAGGCTCTCTCAGGTCCACCTTCCAACCAAGCTGTTCTTTAATGGCCATCCCAATGATACGACTCAGTCTCTTAACACAAACACAACCACAATAACTCATGTTTATAAGAACTTTTACAGCCAGGTCCAGATTTGAGAGCAATTTATGAAAATTCTTTCGTTTAATATTTGTTTTAATTACACGTCTGAATTACAAATATTAAGATCTGCATTACAACTCGCTTTAACAACTATTCTATAGTCTAAGTAAAGTTTGTTACATAATTATAATACTTAGAGTCTGTTGTTGCTACATTTAACACTTAGGGTAAGTTTTAACCTGGAAGATATATACTGTATAATTTCTATAAAAAAATACAAGGTCTTTAGTAAAGAGCAAACATTTGCAAATGCTTTAACCTTCGGAAAGCTCTTTATTAATATTATTATTAATTTCAGATTTTCTACAAAATTCTTTCATGAGATATAACTATTTAAAAATAAGAATATATTAAAAGTTTTGTTTTTATGATAATTTTGCTTTGCTCTTGTTTTTTTCTTTTAAATAAATATGCAACATTTCTGTATTTAGAATTATAGAATTTAAATAAACTTCATTACTAATATTTTAATTCCAATCATTCACATTATTAATATTATTATTTTATTTATACCACATGTATAATTTCATTATTTTAAAGGATTTCCTGATTCTTTAATTAATTACAATGGGTAATTGCAGAATTAACATAGTAAAAGCATGGTCATATTCCAAATGTCCAAACAGGTAAGACATCGCCACATGGAATTATAAGGTTCTATCTGCCGTCTGAATGATTTTGAGATATTGAGCTTCAAAGTTTTTGCATTCCATATAGCAAACAGTATGTGAGTAACATTTGCTTTTAAAATAAAAAGTCTTAAAATATAAACAACTTATAGAAAAACCTCCCATAATGTAAATAAGTTGTCATTTAACAAGAATATGTGAATAACTCAATTTTGACAAAAATGTCAGATAGAACCTTATACTTCTAAGGTGACAATATGTGAAAACAGTACACAGATTTTGAAAGTGTTTTGAGGGCTGAAGTACATTTTACAATTTTAAGTTGTTGTATACATGTATACACACAAAAAAATTAGTATATAAAACAAGTTATAATGTACCTGAGAGTTATTAGAGCGGGCAATGATTCCACTACAGCGACAGCTCACTCTGAAAGACGGTGTGTGCAGATGAGAATCATCTTCCTTTTGTCTCTCTATCAAGTTTGCACTGGAGGAGACGGTGTGTGTGGATCCATCAGCTTCAGTCACACTCTCCTCCTCCTCATCTTCCTCTCTCTTTCTCTTGTGTCCTTGATGCCGTCTGCACTCCAGCTCTTCCTGAAGGGCCGTCCAGGATAAGAGAGTCTGTTTCCAAATGTCTGGATCTCCCACAACTCTCTGCTTTATAACAGCAGCTGCCTTCCCTATAAAGTACAACCAGTGAAGAGTTAAACACAAATGAACAACTTAAGTTAAAACGTGATTTCAGTAACACAAATAAAAATATCTGAAAGGGTTAGTTCACACAAATTATGTCATTAAGTACTCACCCCGTGCCACTCCAATCCCCTGAGACCTTTGTTAATCATTGGAACACAAATTAAGATATTTTAGATGAAATCCAGAAGCTCTCTCATCCCCCATATACAGCAATAGTCCTAAGATGTTTAAAGGTCAGAAAATGAAGCATAGTAATACATAAAACATTCCATGTGACTTCTGTGGATCAATTGTACTCATACAAAGCTCCAAAAAACATTTTATTGTGCCAAAAAAAACCTGTAAATATGACGCGTTTTCATCTAAATCTTCTCTCCTCCTCCTGGTCGGTCATCAGTGTGCGTGTGCATTTTTGAGTTTGAGTCTTCTGTACAGAACATTGGGTGATTTTAAAGTGCTTTATAAATAAATTGATTGATTGGTTGGTTTACTACAGATAGTATGAGGTATTCCCATTAGAGTCAGGAGAGCAACATTTTATCTGATCTGACATGACAGAAATTGGTGAACAAAGGTTTTTGCCCCACAAAAGAGTTCTTGGAGCTTCAAATGATTACAGAACCACTGAAGTCACATTAAATGTTTTTACAATGTTTTCGCTTTCTTTTCCAAACTTCTCTGGACCGCTGCGGTCTATGGAGGATGAGAAAGCTCTTAGATTTAGTCTAAAATACATTCATTTATATTCCAAGCATAAATAAAGGTTGCAGGGGATTGGATCAACATGGGGTTGGGTAATTAAAGTCAAAGTCAGCTTTATTGTCAATTCAACCACATGTACAGGACATACAGAGAATTGAAATTCCGTTACTCTCAGACCCTAGGTGCCTAACATATAATATTAATACAAAACACAAAAAGTAGAGTTGTAAAACGAATTTACAATACAATTATATAGAATGTAGTCTAAAAATATATACATTAAAAATATATATACATAAGGCGTAATCTAAAAATATACATAAAAATAAAATTTTGTGAGCAATACAATTACAGTTAAGGGCATATGGCAATGAGTGCAAACCAGAGTTGTGCAGACGTAAAACAGTATATAGTGCAAAAAGGCCTGTAAACATGACAGTTATTATTAACAGAATTTCCATTTTTTGGATGAACTAAGCCTTTATAGGCACATGTTAAAGTCAATCATATTTGAGTGTTTGAAAGAGCAAGTTTTTGAACATGGAAAAAATGTTGTTATGCATTATGTTAATTCGCTCATTATCATACTAATCTGAACACAGAATAGTCATGCATACATAGGCCTACCTGGGTTGTTGGGAAGTGCAATGGGTTCAGCTTTGTGCAGGAGCAGAAACAGCCTCTCTGCAGATTTGAGTTGAGTCAGGGTTTGCAGTTCTGCATTGGTGCTGAAGAAAACTCTACCTGGTATCTGCTCCACCTGACAAACACAGCAAAAACGCGATTAAAAATCTTTACCAGCATTGTGGAAATGTTGAGTAGAAGTAACAGATACTTACAGAAAGCAGTCACACGTTTATTGTTATTAAATTATCATTTAACTATATTTGCTGTTGTGTCTGACGTATGAAAACGTTTGGTTAATGTCGGTCTCACAGAAGAACTATACATAGTTATATCTGTACAATATGAGCTATGAGAGTCGAAAATGTTCAAGGAGTAAAATGTGATAAACTGACTTGAGAAGCGCAGAGTTTCTGTCGCACCTCCTCGGCCAGCAGCTCCTCCATCCCCGCGCCTGCTGTACAGTACAACTGTCTCATTTTCTCCGCAGCTGCTTTACAATTATTTTTTTTACTATGAATGATCTCAAATTCAGCCAGCATCTGTAAACACTATTCTCTTCCGGGTTAATCCGCTTGTCAAAGTTAAACCCCCTGCGGACAGTTTAGATATGATAGCGATGAAAGGTAAATGTTCAGGAGTGCCATAATGAGTTTCACTGCAATTTAGCATTTGCAATTTTTTTTATATATTTTCGTGTAACCTCATAAAAATAATACATTCAAGTCTTTATTCTCTCGTTTTTGTTAAAAAATAAAATCCAATTAAAACTAATTAATTAATTCATTTTTATTTATATATTGCGTATACTAATGTATCAATTATTATTTTTATTATTTGAGTTTGAGTCTAACACTTATTTTGAAATATTTCACAGACTCATGAAAGATTTTGACGTTTACAGCGCCTCTCATGGCCATGCATAAAATAAACACACTGGAAATGCCATTTACTAACTACTAAAGTAATTATTTTAACGTTTAGAAACACCATTTATTGGCAGTGGTGAGCTGAAAAAGTATGTAAACGCACTTAATAGTGAATATTTTTAATTTATTAGACATTTCTTCAGTGTCTTACTGTGAAAATATCACCACAAAACCGATTTTCTGGAATGGAAACGTTAGTAAAAAACAACATTCAAAAAGGCTATAAACATGAAATAAAACAGAAAACAAGAGCAAACTATTTCACAAAGTGAATATGCCAAGTTTATATTTAATGTCTTTTTACATTTGCAGGATTCTCCCAGTCTCCACAATTCTCCATCTAAATGTCCACAGACAGGTAAAGGTGCAGCGTCTCTCGTTCTGCTTCACTTCCTTGCCACTGCAGAGAGCTGATCCCTGATGCGACCCAAACCATCTATCATGGTGTCCAGCGTTTCTTTACTGAGCTCCATTGTTACTGTAGACTCACTGGGACCCCCACTAATGCACGGAGTATCCTGGAGCTACAAACACAAACACACAAGCTATTTTAACACACTCTATTCAGTTTTCTAGACTTATAAAATGTTCTGTCCTCACAATAACACTTTCTTTTCAATTTATTTAAAATCTGTATTATATTAGATTCAACATTATTGTTACTGTGCAAAGTACAGTACAGAGCCAATAAAATGCAGTTAGGCATCTAACAAGAAGTGCAAGTAACGAGTATAAATAATAGAAATGTATATACAACTTTGACACAGTGTAAGGTAAAAAAAGGCCTTTTCGGGTCAGCAATGTAATGTTTGTTATGTTTTATTCTGCTTTTATTGAAAGTATATTAACTTTTTGCATTATTTGCTAGTACGTTAAAGTCTCAAAAAGGAGAATGTAAGGAGAATAGCCACCAACTCTAGTAAACTGGAGGGAATTAAATTACCTAGCATGGAAGACAATTACAAAGATAGAGTGGAAAGAGTACTGAAATATTATACTCAAGTAAAAGTACAATTACTTGCTCAAAAATGTAGTGCTAGTAAAAGTATCTGTTGTAAAGATTACTGACACTGATTACTTCACTAAGTGAAACGTAACCCTTTTAAAAGTACTCAAGAAGAGTAGGGAGTAGAGAGTATTATGTTGAAAATGCTGATGTGTTTATATGCAATTTTTAACAACTGCATGTAACGATTTTTGACATCTTGGACACTTTTAATGTTTCCAAATGGTTTGCTGCATTTATAAAGCACCCATATCTTGATTTGAAATCGGATGGAATTGTTCAGTATGATACGATTTTCTATGTGCAATTTGATTGGACAGGAATCACAGTGCTGATTTCTCTACTGAGCCAATCCCCATAGACAAGAAAAAATAAAGTAGGGATTGCCGGTTGAAGGAAAATAGTGGAGTAAAAGTACTGATACAGCACTAAAAATGTACTCAAGGGAAACTATAAGTACACATTATTAAAACTACTTGGTGAATTACAATACCTGAGAAAAACTACCCAATTACAGTGAATTGTCATTTGTACTTTACACCACTGGTTGTCATAAAGGCAAGAATTATTGTTTGACCCAATTAGTTCTTCATTTCACTTACTGTCATCTGGGTAAATATACTGCCTTCATGCAGTATCAAAAAACAGGACAAAGTTTTAACTTTAAGTTCAACCTTATGTCCCACAAGCATTAGGATTGATAAGTAACCTTAAGTTTTAAATTAGGTTGGCTGTTTATTGTGTTTTATCTTATTTATTTCTTAATTATTCTTTTTATTTATTCATTTATTTATTTATTTATAGTTGAATGTGAAAATGCTGTCTTTGCCCTGTTGTTTGGTGTGATGCCTTTTCATAATGCCGCAAAATAATTTCCCTAAGGAGACAAATAAACCTACCTACCTAAATGAGGTTAAGGGTGGAGGGTAGACACCAGCTCAATGCAACTATTGAGAATATAATACAAGGTGCAGAAGTATGGACAAAGTGCATTATACGACAGTTAAATTTAGAATATAATTTATTAATATAATAATTTACAAATTTACATAAAAATACTTAGAATTTTTAACTTAAATTTTTTTACTTCTATATTATATATTGTTGCTTTTGGAAGAATTATTAAAGAGAAATCTGATTACTGCATATTGGATTAGTCAAAATTATGTTTCAAACTAAAATCATATTCTTATGACAAATAATAGCATTTAATTTGATATATTAATGTAAATATAAATTACAGCATTGAAAATATCCACAGCTTACTTTCATTTGTAACAGACAGGTTGGCACAGCCATACGACTCAAGGAGTCTGAAGCAGTTTTCATGTCCACTCGCCACTCCATATTCACCAGTTTTGGCAGCGAAACTATTAAAACACATGTCTTATCTTCAGAATGGTTTCATAATAAATCACAAACATAAAGAAACACATTCATTTTGTAATACAATAAAAACTGAATTATTCTCACTTTGATTTGCCAAAGCTTCGTTTCTCCATTTGGCACTAAAAGACAAATCACAAAAGGAAAAAGGTTACACACAGAGCATATTGTTGATTCATTCAGTAATTTAAAAGATAGCTTGAAGAGGTATCTACCTGTTCTCCAAGAGAATTTTGGTGATCAGGTTCTTTAGATTTGAGTGGAATGATTCAGGGAAAATTGACAGGATCTGCTCCGGAGATGTTAAGTTATGATATACAATATGATGTGAAAGCATGTGAAATGCAGTCAGCAACTGTTAAGGGATATAGAAACAAACATTAAGCAATAAATTCAATATATTATTTTTTTTTGCACTCTTAACATGAACCCATTAAACCTGAGGAACATTACAAACATTACATGGCTTCACAGTATGGCTCAATGTATTTAGAAAATGATATTTCAAGACCAAAAATAATTAAACTATTTTTAAAGCTATATTAAGCCTTTAAGAATGTTTTCAATTTAACTGAAAACATTTGTAAAAAATATTTTGAAGGATTGCTATTTACAAATTTATCGTGGTGAAATTTAAAATTATCAGAACATATTTGTAATAGTGACAATTTATGAATGCTAAAATCATGTCAACTACTAGTGATCACACTTGTAACCATAAATAAAATTTAAATATTCACAATTTGTATTATAAAGTAGCATCGTACGTTAACTTAAAACAAATTAATACACACTATTATCGTACTATCCTTTCCTTTTCTTACACGAATGAAAGGCCAAATTATTACTACTGGTGTTAACTTTTATTAGCATTGTACTGACTAAACGAGCATTTCTATTTATGTGTTCCACCATTTACAATTGTAAGCATCAGGAAAGACACATTAGCCGGAAGAATTAACGCATGTAAAGGCTTGAACCCACCTGGACCGCTTCGTTGTGAGAGACAGAGAGAGCATTAGCAGTTTTCTCCACTACAAATTGACTCTTGAAGGCTCCGGCTGGGAAACTCTCTGTGCAGATCTGCCGAACAGCATCTTTAGACGGAGCCTGAATCAAAGTAAAAGGTGACAGAATACACGACAGTTCAATCTAGCCAGGTGAAAGGGTAATATACAAAATTGTAAATTATATCACGCTACCTTTAACAGCAGTTGCAAAGCAGTGAACTGTTCTTCTTTAATGAAAGCCATGTTTGATACGGAGTCACGTGAAACCATGATCTAGTGCGGCGTCAAAATAAAAGACCCTACGCGGAAACGATTTCCAACCACGCGATATCGGACCAACATTTAGCTTGGGGTGTATAGCTCTTAAATAACGAACAGCTTCACTTTACTATGCCTTAGCTAAAACAAAACTAGTAACGAATATATATATATATACACATATATATATATATATATATATATATATAGTAAACTTCGTTCTAAAATTTAGATCTAGATTTAGTCAGCCATCAAAATAGACAGGGCCAAATTCACTTGTTTTTGTAAGATATTTAGCTCAACTTTGAAAAATAAATTGTCTGACAGAGGATGCCATTAGAAAACTATTTTATAAACATGACAAATAAAATGTGAAAGTTTTTCAATAAACCATTAGTCAACCAGTTTAAGAGAACAGCTTAAACTACAACACAAAAACATCCTTTATATTGGAACAGAGTTTGCACACCCCTGGTTTAAGTGCTAGTGGCTCTGTCCTGGAGGGCCGATGTCCTGCAGTTTAGTTCCAACTCTAATCAAACACACCTGCTTTTAAATTTCTAGTGAGCTTGAAGACACTGATTAGCATGTTTAGGTGTTTGATTAGTGTTGGAGCAAAACACTGGCCCTCCTGGACCAAGTTTGCCCATCCCGGGCTTAAACTGTGTTCAAACCAATTACACCATTGTAAGTGAACTTATAGATTCTCAGCTCAAAAACACAACCCACTCAAGACCATAATTTTTATAAACATTTATTTTGACAAGCTGCAGGGACAGCTCAAACAAGAACACCATATTTCTTGAGAACGTCAGTATATACTGCGATCTTGCTCTCAACGTTCTTTTCAGCCTGCTTGGTCAGCTTCATCTCAACTTTCTTCTTGGAATAGCGCAGCTTGGCCTTCTCCTTTCTCTTCTCCTCCAGTGTGGCGGTGATGGCCTGGTACTTCCAGCCAACTTCATGGGCCAAACGTCCAAGCAGGGCAAACTAGTGAAAGACAGGAAAAGTGCAAAAAATTTACAAGGAACAAGCAGCACTAAACAAGTGTTAGAAAAGTCTACTTTGGTTCTCCAAGCTTTCTGGACTTTACAAAATTTAAATGGCTTAAATCTGTGGCTTTTTGTCTCAGCTGGTAGTGCATGAAGTGGACTCATGGTCGTTAAACTCATACTTGCTGTGGAAAAACATCACTGACAAAAAGCAAACCCATCTTATCATATTAAACACTTAAATGAAGACATCAAGGGGAGGGCTCAGCACTCACTTTGCGTGTGGGTTTCAGACGCACAATCTTGAGGGCAGCTGGGACGACCATGCGCTTTCTCTGTTGGAACACAATCAGAAATTAGAAACCAAAAGACAGACAAATTTCTGACACTAGATGTGGAGATGTCTCAGTTTATTTGGTGTATTCTCAGTAGGTTCTCAAACAAGGCAGAAAAGTGGCATCATTGACAGTATTAATCTGTGAAATTGTCTAAGACTGAATAAATCTACCTTGTCATAAGGTGGAGGGATGCCATCAAACACCTTCAACCTGTCCAGAGCAGCCTGACCCCTCTTGGTTTTGTGTGGAAGCATACCTGATATAAAAACACCACATTAGCTACTCATCCATTGTAAAGTATAACTGAACAGACAATCATTGCCATTCAAACTCAGTAGTCAGATCCGTAGATGGGTATCAGCAAACTGGACTCAGATTCGGGATAAAGGAGTTCATCATTGTTTGAAATGTAGCCAACGCTTGCTTCTAAAACCAAGAAAAAAAAGAAAAGAAAAGAAAAACAAAAAAAAAAAAAAACCTCACCTCTTACAGTCCTCCAGAAGATTCTGCTAGGGGCTCTGAAGTGATATGGTCCACGGGAAGGGTTGGTGTTCATTCTCTTGCGGAGGAAAGCCAAGTACTTCACTGCAAAAACACAACATTGCATTAAGTTAACTAATCAAAAGGACTTAACCGACTACAAATGATCCAAGACTCAAACTCAGTAGTCAGATCCGTAGATTGGTATCATCAAACTTGGCTCAGATTCGGGATAAAGGAGTTCATCATTGTTTGAAAAGATGCAATTCAGTATCACATGTGTCAAAGTGCTTTAGGGTACGTTCACACTCAGCAGTTTTGGTCCAATTAAAATTGAATATTCATTTAAGCATGTGGCCATCCGAAGCTAGGTACTCACAAAAAAAGGCAAATGAACCAGTCCATGAACCAGTCCACTTCAAAATAAACCTTAGACTTAAATATATATACAAACAAACAAAGACATTGTGTATTTAAATGGGACCATAAAAAGAACAGAATGCTCAAACACCTGATACTGTGAAACAAGCTTCCTTGCTGCAGATCTTCATTTGTCCATGTGCAGAAAATCTTGACATTATATATAAATAACTCATTATAAGTTCAACACATGTACAACCATATTAGGCCAGTCATTTAGGGCAAATGGGGGGACTAATTAGAAAAAGTAAAAATATTAGGGTAACCAGGGCTTAAAGTATAACTTTTCCAGTCTGGACCAAAACAGCAAGTGAACGCATCCCGAGACAAAACACTTGCAGATGGGCAAACTTACGTTTGTTGCGGTAGAAGTTTCCAGAGATGTTGATACCCTCACACCTTACCACCACAATTTTGTGGCCTGCAAATAATGCAGAATCATTAGTTTAAAAAAAATCTAGTATAAAACTTATTACTTATCCATCTCAAATGTGTAAACTTACCCAACAATACTTGCTTGGCCACAATAGCGGCAAGACGACCGAGTAAATGGCCTCGGCCATCAATGATCAGAACCTGGTAATAAATAAAACCAAGTTTTAGACAATCAGGAGATTTTATTCAAGTTTTTATACCAAAACTTTAGCTTTTTGTCTCAGATGGTAGTGCACGTAAAGTATTCTCATGGTCGTTAAACTCGAATACTTAACTGTGGTTGCGAGCTCGTCACCGACAAAAAGCATATCTGATCAGTTAATATTAGCATATTAAGACGCCAACAACAAACTTCCTATAATTTTGGTGATATCGCACAACAGAGCAATGCGTATGGGCCGGACACCGGTGCAGGACTTAAGCCCATCTGCGCCGCTGGTCACGAAAGGCCTATAAACCCAGAACACGCCATAATGTCATCCTAAAACAAAGAGTTGCTTTGTAGAGTACCTGAGCATGGACATCAACGCTACTCCGGATTTTACAGCACCACGAGTGTTACGATCACTAACAGGCCTGCGACGTCCAGACTGACATCATGCATGGTCACACACACGTTTCTTTCCCAAAAAATATAGTTCTACACATTCGGACATTATCCAAACTACGCAAAAAGCGGTAGTTAACGTTAACTACATATAAACCCCAGATACTACATTCCCTCGGTGAGGAAACGCGAGTTATTTGAATGTAAATTGTGCCACTCGAACGCACCTTATTGAATCGGTCCGCCATGATGTGGGAAAAGAAAGACACGCGGGGCCGCCTGGCGTAAAAGACAGGGGCGAGGGCGGAGCTTACGCATCATCGGAAATGACGTTAGGGTTAGCTGTTCTTCAGAGGACGTTTGTAATGCTTGTTATTTTTGTCTATTGCCATCAGCTGGGGCTCCAATGAGCTACAAGGCCTTTAAAATATTACTATATAATAATAAAAAAGTGTTGTCTCGAACATTTTCTAAAGCAGTGTTTCTCAATCTGACCCAGCAATACTGCATATTTTAAAATATCTCATATTTATACATTTTCGGGTGGTTTATTGGTGGCAAAAGCTAAAGCTTGTCTGGTCAGATGACATTCATTCATTTTCTTTTTGGCTTAGTCCCTTTATTAATCTGGGGTCTCCACAGCGGAATAAACCGCCAACTTATACAGCATGTTTTACACAGCAGATGCCTTTCCAGCTGCAACCCATTACTGGGAAATATCCATACATACTCATTCACACACATACACTATGGCCAAGTTAGCTTACCCAATTCACCTATAGCCTACCGCATGTCTTTGAACTTGTGGGGGAAACCGGAGGACTCGAAGAAAACCCACGCAAACATGGGGAGAACATGCAAACTCCACACAGAAATGCCAACTGACTCAGCCGAGGCTCGAAACAGCGACCTTCTTGCTGTGAGGCGATTGTGCTACCCACTGCGCCACTGTGCTAAGTAACAGATACATTAACAGTTAAACAGATACATTTAGCTCTCAAACATAGTTAAATAGCTAACTTTATTCACAAAAAGTATTGATACCAAGACACACTTTTACATTCGAGACAATTTCTTGTTTATTGTCAAAAGGAAAAATGCACTAAGTTAATACACAATGTATTGTTTTAGTTATATAACCATATCTGTATTATAACATGCTTTTATAATTGAGATCACAAAGTTCACTGTTTAGTAAATAAAGCAATTACAAATATTCAGCAGTTTCACAATTCATGTGTTGCATGTTCCGCCTTAATGCCTCAGTCATCATGTTTGAGTTTTTTGATTTTGCTCTCGTGGCGGGTGATCTCATGCTGTAATCTCTCGATTTCCTTCTTGTGATGGTCAATCTCTTCCTGGTGGTGTCTTCTCAGAGCGGACAGCTGTTCTTGCTCTTTTCTCCTGTAAATGTGATACAAGGAGAGAATAAGTCATGAAGTTAAGGTTGCTTTAAATTGTTCAATTAATAAAAAAAATCAAACACTGAAAGAGAGGGACTCAGCTAATGGCCAGTATGAGCAATTATATAATTATTACAATAAGATCAAGCAAAACCACTCACTTGAAGTACATCTCTTCTTCAGCGGCCTGTTTCTTGCCGAACGCACCTCCTGCCTGCCTCACGGCACCTCCACCACCACCTCCTTTCCCAGCACCTTTACCCAGTTCACCTAACTTTATCAGAGAGAGAGAAAGAGAGAGAGAGAGAGAAGGTTGCACGAGACAAAACAATTTATTACTCTACTGGTAATTAGGCTGACAAGCACAGTGTAATTATAGGAAATATATGTGTATATGCAAGACATACATATAAATATAAATATAAATATATATATCTCATGTAATAGCAAGTTTTGCTGACGAAGCACACAGATTGTAGAACCTTCCTGAATGTAAACAAAGGGTCACAACACAAGGGCACCCTGAAATCTATTTATTGCGTTAAAACGGTTCGGTGTTGACATATTTTGATAACGTAGTATTTAAAACGTAAAACTAACATATGATAACATTAAGACAAAGTCAAAGCTGATGGAATACTTGAGAACAGATTGCGAGTGACACTGCGTGTTACATAGCACTAGAATTACAGTCAAATCATTTTTGTCTTTAGCAGGCTACAGATAGTCATTGAGCGAAATATCATACAAATATCTACCTGATCGGACGACATCCTGATCTGTGTCGTAAAAAACTTCCTGATATTGCTGTTCAAAAACCTAGCCATTTTTTTCAGGTGTTAACACATGCACTGACATGAGCGTGAGCTGCTGTCTGTAACGTCAACTCAAAACAGGGACGTACCATTACTGTAGCAATATAGGTGAGCGCTGTCTATATCTCACTGATATTTGCAGTTACCTAAGTGTAATTTTTGTTAATTAGCTAAAGTACGTCGACTTATTATTTCAAACATATTACTAAAAAAAGCTGGAAACTTATAGGATGTTTGGAGTTTTTTGTTACTTATATAGTGGTACACTCGTCAGTCGCTGATCAGACGTGCACGGCGCTCCTTTCAGACAGTTACAGTCGACGACATATTACACTGCGTTGTTTTCTCATATGGTTCTCTCTGCCGATTTACAGAGCAAATATATCTTGGTAAAATACTGTAAATCAAAACTACTTATGTTCTTCTCTGGAAAAAGAAAACTGTACACATAAAATGATTATTAGAGTAAATAATAAACCAACAATTTTGTGATAATCTGTTTATTCTGTGATGCAAAAGTTAATCTTTTCAGTCCAATCACTCCAGATGTCAAAACACATATTCCTCGTGGGTTAAGTGTGATCCCACTGCTATTTTACAAAGTACTTGTAGCCTACAGTTCTGGGCAATTTTTCAACAGGTGGCCATTTCATTGACTCTTCAAGCCATTACTACTCCACTCTGAGCCTTTAACATATCATTTAAAGTAAAATCCTCAAAATTCTTTACAAGATGGCATGCCAAATTAAACAGCCAACTAAATCCTCATAAGTTTCAACCAGTAAAACTCTGATAGCGTTCAGGGTTTGAATTAGACAAGGAAACAGCAGAGCAAAATGCGACAGTCATGTTTACACACATTCTCATTGAAACTTTCTTGCACACTCAGGCACAGAGAGAAAATGTACTAAATTATAAAACAAGATTTCTAAACTACTCATTAAATCACACTTGCCCTTTAAGAGTGTTCACATTTCACAAAAAAAAATATATTTACAGAACCCCATTTTTGGTTTTAAAAGAAAACAAAAATTATTTAGAAAGAATCAGACATTTTAGTTGGCCTTATTTAGCCACACAAATTCAGACAGTGGTCGCATTGGGTGGTACATAACATCTACATTCTCTTTCAGGTTATTTTAAGTACACATGGCTCTCATTATGACATGATGGGATCTCTTGGTTCCATATGATGCTGAGTTCTCCTCTTTGATGTTTTCACCTCTCCTTCTAACTAAATGGATGGGTGTAATGATCCGGAGAGGACATTTCATCCTTTAAAATGAATAAATTAAGAAAAATTTAAAAAGAGAACACCTGCAAAAGGCATACTGAAACAAGCAAACTTAACACAAGTCATGACCATCTTTATCCCTGAAGCCAACAGGGCGAGAACAAACAAATGAAAAACTTAAACACTTATGAATGGAAATTTTAAAAATGGGAAGGACAGAGAAACAGGCATCAACATCAGAGGGCCAATAGAGGCCGGCGGAGACCCTTTCTCAGGGGAGCGATTGGTGAACGTGGCCCCCCCTTGAAATGCTGTCAGTCCTGCTTGGGTCCAGTGAGGGCTCTGAGGCGCTCTAGCAGGGGAGGATGGGAGTAATGCCACATGGAGAAGAGCCAGTCTGCTACAGGGAAGCCTAGGTTGTCCTTGTTGAGCTTAATGAGAGCGGAGTACAGCTCAGATGATCGGCCCATACCGCGCGCAAATGCATCTGCCTGGAACTCAAACCTCCGGCTCAACACAGTCATACAGAACGACAGCAACTGCAGCAGAAAAGAAGGTGAACAGGGATAAGATGCGAGCAGCACAATTATGGATACATTTGAGAATCACATTTTCTTGTTTATAATAAGAGATGAAAATGTTTCTTTGATTCTAAAAAGACAGCTAAATAAAATAACAGGTAATTAAACAATTATGAATTCATTTGAATAATTTTTTTAATGGTTTAAATAACTGATTTAATTAATAGCAAAGTATTGTCATTTAGGAATACGCTCACTGGCCACTTTTTACGGTACACCTTACTAGTACCAGGTTGGACCCCCTTTTGCCTTCAAAACTGCCTTAATCCTTTGTGGCATAGATTCAACAGGATAGTGGAAATATTCCTCAGATATTTTGGTCCATATTGACATGATAGCATCAGATGCTGCAGATTTGTCAGCTACAGATCCATGATGTGAATCTCACTTTCCACCACATCCCAAAGGTGGTCTATTGGATTGAGATCTGGTGACTGTGGAGGCCATTTGAGCACAGTGAACTCAATGTCATGTTCAAAAAACCAGTCTGAGATGATTTACACTTTATGACATGACACGTTATCCTGCTGAAAGCAGCCATCAGAAAATGAATAACACTGTGGCCATAAAGGAACCAATACTCAGCAACAATGCGCTGAACACAGGTAGGCTGTGGCGTTAACACGATGCTCAATTGGTACTAATGTGCCAAAAGTGTGCCAAGAAAATATCCCCCACACCATTCCACCACCAACAGCCTGAACTGTTGATACAAGACAGAAATATCCATGTCCATGCTCTTCTGCATACCTTGATTGTAACAAGTGGTTATTTGAGTTACTGTTGCCTTTCTTTCAGCTCGAACCAGTCTGGCCATTCTCCTCTGACCTCTGGAATCAACAAGGCATTTGCACCCACAGAACTGCCTCTCACTGGATATTTTCTCTTTTTCCGACCATTCTCTGCAAACCCTAGAGATGGTTGTGCGTGAAAATCCCAGTAGATCAGCAGTTTCTAAAATACTCAGAACAGCCAGTCTGGCACCAACAAACATGTCATGTTCAAAGTCACTTCAATCACATTTCTTCCCCATTCTGATGCTCTGTTTGAACTGCAGCAGATCATCTTGACCATGTCTATATGCATAAATGCATTGAGTTGCTGCCATGTGATTGGCTGATTAAAAAATTTGCATTAACGAGCAGTTGGACATGTGTACCTTATAAAGTGGCCAGTGAGTGTATATCTGCATGGATGCTTAAACTGAGGTATTTTAATTATTACTGCAGCTCTATAAATATATTCAATTAAATGTTCTGTATTTCTATTGTATTGTCCGGTAACACTTTAGTTTAGGTCACAATTCATGATATTAACAAATCATTAACTAACACTACTAGCTTAATAAATTAATAATTAGCTGTTTAGTAATAGTTAGAAAGGTAGAAGTTGGGTTTAGGTTTTAGCTAAGATTAGGGATGCAGAATAGAGTCATACTTTAGAACTACCAGTGGTGTAAAGTGACTAATTACAAATACTCAAGTTACTGTAATTGAGTAGTTTTTCCTCAGGAATTGTAATTTACTGAGTCATTTTAAAAATGTGTACTTTTACTTTTCCTTGAGTAAATTTTTAGTGCTGTGTCTGTACTTTGACTCAACTACTTTCTTTCAATCTGCAGTAACTACTTTATTTTTCTTGTCCATAGGGATTAGAAAAATCAATTCTGAGATTCCGGTCTGACGTCTAATGATGTTATAGCTTGACGTTGTGTGAACGTTACCCCTATGACATCTATCAGACGTCAGATTTTGGTTGCCGTACCTGATGAATAAATGTCAGTATTTGACGTCATATATGACGTTGGTTTAAGATGTTGGCTCAACGTTGAATTTTGGTCACTTTTTAACAACCTAAAATCAACCAAATATTAACATCATTTGTCGTCCTTATTGGACATCAAAATAACGTTGTACTTAGCTGCTAGCTTGACAATTAACTTTGGTCACCTGACATCACAACCTAAATCTAACCTAATATTAACATGATGTTGTGTGCCTTTTGGGCAATAACTAAATGCACAACAGAATGTTACGTTTGCACAGAGATGCACAAATTACATGTAAACACATCAGCTTTTGACAGCATAATACTCACTACTCTTGAGTACTTTTAAATGGGCTACTTTTTACTCATACTTTGAATAATAGTTACAGCAGATACTTTTACTCTACTTGCACTACATTTTAGGCAAGTAATGGTACTTTTACTTGAGTATGATCTCTCAGTACTCCTTCCACCACTGAAAACTACTAATGTTCATATCTGAATAATAGGCAGATAATAAGACAGTAGCTAATTGCATGAATTGGTACCTAGTGCTATCTATTGTCCAATATGAACATTTCTGAGTGAAAACATTAGAGTCCAGATTAGCATGTGCTCAGCTAGCAAGAGGAAGGAGGGAGGGAAAAGCAAAATTACAATGTTACCTCATTGTAAGGTGAGAAGATGAACTGAAAGATGATCATCAGCCCAATAAGGGTTGGCTGGGTGTCATGAAAACCAAACGCCATGAAGAGCTCTTTTCGACCAATCAGGACAGCAAAAAGGAAGAAGCACAGGAAGGAGTTCATCTGTAAAGAAAAAAAAATATCAACACTAAAACAAGAATGTTTCACTAGCTACTGTACACTACCTAAGTTTTAGGAACAACAAATAATACTTGACTTCTAGTTGATCATTTGGTATCAGAAGTGGCTTATATGAAAAGGCCTCTAGATTACGCTTATTTTACCAAAATAAAATATGACCATGCCTTGATTTTTAATTATTTAATTAGGACAGTAAGGTCTGACTTTGCTTAGACAAAAGTCTTGTCACTTAACAGAAACAATGTAGAATATAAAGTCATGGTGCAGTGGAAAAAATTATATTGTGTATGACTCCCATGAGCTTGGAGGACTGCATCTATAAATCTCTGCAATGACTCAAATAACTTATTAATAAAGGCATCTGGAATGGCGAATAAAGCGTTCTTGCAGGAGTCCGAGTTCATCAAGATTCTTTGAATTCATCTTCAATGCCTTCATTTTCACCAGACATGCTTAATAATGTTCATGTCTGGTGACTGGGCTGGCCTATCCTGGAGCACCATAACCTCCTTTGCTTTCAGTAACTTTGATGTAGAGGTTAAAGTATGAAGGAGAGTTTGCCCTCTCCTGTGGTTTGTAATGTAATAGGCAGTACAAATGTGTTGATACCTCAGGCTGTTGGTGTTGCCATCCAATCTGCAGATCTCTCGCACGCTCCCATACTGAACGTAACCCTAAACCATGATTTTTCCTTCACCAAACTTGACTGATTTCTATGAGAATCTTGGGTACATGAGGGTCACAAAAGGTCTTCTGCAGTATTTGTGATGATTGGGATGCAGTTCAACAGACGATTCATCTGAAAAAAAATCTACCTTCTGACACTTTTCCAAATGATCAACTAGAAGTTATTATTTGTTGCTCATACAACTGGGATCGATGACAAGACTTTTGTCAGGTAGTGTAAAAACTGAACAGATTCTACCTACATTACATACAAAGATGGAGAAACATTGCAGAAATCAATGCGGAATGCTAAAAACATTTCCCTTGTGACAAACTGAAGAATATTAATTTAGGGCGTACTCACACTATGTACAGTTGCCTTGAACCGTGCCGAATCACGTTTGTCCCCCCTCCTCCCCGACAGCCTGCATTTACATTGCATCCGAGCCGGAGCAAGCTTACGTCATTGATGATGCGCTGGTCAGTTTATCAGAAGAGAAGCGCTCTCGCTCAGCACAGTGGACATTTCTTTAGTTATATCATTTTAGTCATTTGATATGCGGTGACAGTCAAACAATTCGCCGAACAAACCAGTCACTTTTGACACTCATAAATAATCTTAAAAGTCCTCGTGCTGCAGGTATTAGGAGGTTTGTTGACGGTGCAGCTGTCGTGCAGTGAGGGGTTTGCGTCCTTAATAAACTACGACAGTTCGAGTTCATTAAACAGTAAGAATGATTAATAAATTCATATGAAGCAGTCCCTTAAAAGTCACGCCTCATCTTCAGTTTCGGGCTCAGGCGTGCTTTGCACTCACACTACAAGCGTACCGCGCCAAAGCCCAAGTGAACCACGCTCTGGCACACCTCTTCTAACCGGGCCAGGGTGGGCCAACTGAACTGTGCCTGAGCCCGATTCAGAGCACTCACACTTCTCAAACGCACTGGGAAATGCATATATGTATGTACCAGAAGACATTGGCTTTAGCTAAAAAGTACTGTAGTAGAAAAAAGTCAGCTCCACCTCAGATGGTCTGAGAATGATTGAATTTATTGAATTTTTATTTTATTTTGAACTATTCATTTAACAGTAACTAGGAAAGCAAAAATAAGAACATTTTAGGAATCCATAACAATGAATCTCAAATCACACACTCACCTGGCTGATGACAATGTTTTTGACAGTATGGCCTAGTTTCCAGTGTCCCAGTTCATGTCCAAGAACTGCTAGAACCTCAGGGTTAGAGCAGCCCTGTTTCTTGTTCTAGAATATGAATAAACATTAGGAAATAATCATTTTAAAATACTAAGAGTAAAAGGCAGTGAATAAATGAATGAATATGCAGTATTAGAGATGCACTGTAATTTAATACCCATATTTTGCAATAATGTATTGCACACATTTTTTCCCTTACTTTCAAAACTCTTGGGCAAATAATTTTTTTTGAAATATTTAATCAAGGCTGCATTTATTTGAACAGAAATACAGTAAAATAAGCATATCATTGTAATGAATTACAAATGTAAAATTCAGTCAGTCAATCTCTTTTTTCTTTTTAAACAGTACAATGTGTCCATGTGCACCACAGATTTTATTTCAATGCTCTGTCTCTGATCAGCTGACCTTTGGCTTGGCCTTGCTCTCGTTGACCACCGCCTCATTTTCCTCCCCTGTTCCTGGCTCTTTCTCTCCCGACTGGTTTAAAGGGGAGTAATCCTCCAAAAGTGTGTCAAATAGCACAATGCGCTTATTTTTAAAAAAGCCATAGAAGTAGGCATTACTGTGCGAAGATCTCTTTGATCCTAGATATATCAGGGAGAAGGAGAACATCAAGACTGTCACAATTACAATCCTACAGAATGTACAAACAATGAAAAGACGATGGCTTGCTGTACCTTCTACTACATAGAGCTTGGTGAGAGGGAAGCTGATGGACTTCGCCATGCTCTCAATCTCACTCCTCAGCTCTCCATCTGGCAGTGGGGTGAACTTATCAAACAGAGGGGCGATGTAGTCCGCATAGATAGTGACTAAAATCTGTACACCAAAACAGAGCAGAACATTCAGTCCACAACCTCCTTTAACTCAGAGAGAGCACATCACGCAGGAAAACTGACCAGTGACACGATGAGTGTGAAAAGCCAGGCATAGATGAAAAAGTAATCGCCGCCAATCTTGATGATGTAAAGGAGCAACGATGTCACTGGTAGCAAAATACACTGAGTCACTGCAAACTTCTTGAGAGCGTCTTTTAGGAAGAAACCAATTGTCTGTAAGGAAGAGAGAGAATAAAGATACATTTCATTGCATTTGTCACTTATATTTCTGTTACAAAGTTTTGCTGAACAACTTTCTGTAATTCATAATAAATAATAATAACCATTACCAATTAATAATAAATCTGTAACCATTGACATAGTTTTTTACACAATGGGAGTCAACAGTTAACGATTTGTAACATACTTCAAAATATCTTGTTTGTTCAACCAAAAGGTTTGAAGGTGTAAAGGTTTGAAACCCATTGAGGATGAGTAAATTGTGTGCAAATTTTTTGGGTGAACCATCCTTTTAAGTAAACTTTCATGTACATCTTGCCAGGGAAGCATGGTTGTGTGATCAAAAAATACCCATGCTAATTATGCGTACTCTCCAAATACCCATGAAGAGGAAAGCTAGGAAATACACTAAGCCTTACTAAATAAACATAAGATTTATCTACATTCATTGATTTAACGTGACTAATAAAGACAAGACTACAGAATCATTGCACATATTAATTTATTCTACTGAAGTTATGAAGTGAGTTTGGAGTAAAAACATTTATATAATATGCAAATATGTGGTATTTTCACATGCTCTTAGGTGTGCTCATCACTATGACAGAATATTATTTTGATTTCACGATCATCCTATTAATTCATTTTCAATTTGAAAATGTAAAAGTGTGTGCTAGATATTTACTACAATCAGCTTTACTGACAATATGCGCATGAAAATTGTCTTCCATTAACCATAGTGTCATAGGAAGTTTTTCTGAGTACCTGCTGGTTAAACCCATGCTTCTCCTCAATAACAAAAGTGTTGTAGAGGCTCCAGGGAAGGCCAGTAAAAGCACTGAAGAGAGTTGCTAACATCAAAAAAAACAAAGACTGGGAGATCTGAAGGAAGAGAGACCACATAAAAATCACAAACACAATCCACTGAGTGTTGAGACGCATTCTTTTATCATGGACCTCTTTTAGTATTTTCTTACAACTACTAACCAGGAAAAACAGTCAGAGTATCTCTGCTTGTCATAACAATCTGGCCCTTGTCAAAGTCTCCGAGAACAATATTCTTTTTAATGTTTTGCATCAGACATACTGATTGCCAGAGTTGGGTGTAACGCGTTCCACAGTAACAACGCCCCAACTCAGTCTAAACAGGATAAATTGGATTTTTGTGCAGGATCCGGAGTGAAGGCCTCTTCTGAATGTAAATAGAAGCTTAGCTGCTTATGGGGTTGTTCACATATCGCATCTTTTGCATAGTGCTCGCATTTTCCAGGCTCACCCAGTTAAAAACCGCAAGTCGCATGACAAGAACTAACCAATCAGCTTCATACTTTTATGAAATATACACATTTAGGTAGATTAATTAACTCAGATAAAAACAGAACACACAAACATTGCAGTGCTTTTGCATACTATGGACGTCAATTGTTACAGGTATCCAGTTTTCTTATAAATGTATTTTATGTAAAAAAAAAAAAAAAAAAAAAAAGGACAAACAGGTTTGTAACAAGTGAATGAATTTTGGGCAAATTCTTTAAGCCATTGTAATGTTTTTCAGTGAATAATAAATTACTGAAAAAGCTGCAGTTTAGTTTATTGTTTTAAAAGTAACTTCAAAGTAAAGTAATTAGTAAACTGATTACTTTTTACATGGAGATATTAGCAATGTAACTGATTACAATTTTCCAGTAGTAATCAGTAATTAATAATGGATTACTTTTTTAAAGTAACTTACCTAACACTGCTGATTGTGTGAACTGACTTTTTGCTTGCTATCTAATCCCTGACTTTGATGTGTGGCATTAATAATAGACAATGTAAGTGACTGAATGTAAATGTTTGGGGGAATCAGGTCATGGCACATTAATTTATCTCTCTTATTATTAATGCAATAGAATTAATACATTCATATGAAACATTCAATTAAATATATAGAAAACAACTTATTTAACAAATACACAATTGAGTTTTGTTAACTGAATTCCACTCGCAAACTACATGAAGTAGTCACATGACAATATGAACTAAATAATAATAATAATAATAATATTAATAATAATAATAATAATAATAATAATAAACAGAGATCAGGAAAAGAACAGTGGATCAAAAAAGTTGTTCTTTCTGAACAAGACCCATTTTTGTTTTTGGACACTTTTAAATACTTTCTTGATCCACTTCAAATGTTGACTTCTGTACTGTAAGAGAGCAAAGCCTACCTCGTACTCTGGACCAAAACCAAAGTGAGCTGTCAGATGCCCAGATAATTTCCAAAGGAATGGGATTCCACCCAGGAGCAGTATTAGCTACACAATACAGTGAAAGAGAGAGAGAGAGAAATATTAAACATGCTCAGTGGGTAAGAGACAGATGCAAGTGGTTAAAAAAAAAAATTAAGTAAACCACAATCTTTTCCCTCCAGGGGATTAATGTGAAATTTGCATGTGAACCCTACAGATGTCAGGTTTTCAGAACAAGACACGAAAAAGACTCTGGATCATACTTGGTAAAACTAAGACACATTTCTTAACACTGAGTATAAATTAAATAAGGGTGTTTTGAATATACAAGAAGAACAAAAATGCCTGTGGAGCAGTGGGTAGTGCTGTCGCCTCACAGCAAGAAGGTTGCTGGTTCGAGTCTTGGCCCGTGTTTGTGTGGGTTTCCTCCAGGTGCTCCGGTTTCCCCCACAGTCAAAAGACATGCGCTATAGGTGAATTGGGTAAGCTAAATTGTCCGTAGTGTATGTGTGAGAATGACAGTGTATAGGTGTTTCTCAGTGATGGGTTGCAGCTGCAGGGGCATCCGCTGTGTAAAACATATGCTGGATAAGTTGGCGGTTCATTCCGCTGTGGTGACCCCAGAATAATAAAGAAGCTAAGCCAAAAAGAAAATTAATAAATGAATTTCTGTGGAGGGGGTTCATGCTCACCGTGCCTTCAAACTCAGAGTATAATCCAGACCAGAAGCCAAAGTTGCTCTTGTCCAGCTGATAGAGGCGAGACTTTTCAAAGGTCTCTGAATCCATAATCTTGCCCAGCTCAGTGGGCACATGCACTGTAGCCCTGTAGATCTTTCTCTGTCAACAAATAAACGTGTCTAGATTAGCGTTTACACATGGTTTAGATTTAGCTCAGTATTTCAGTGCATCAAAGTTACGTTTCCCAGAGAATACACTGACGTGAATGTGAATACAAAAATACAAATAAGCGAATCAGAAGTGAAAAACGTTTGCTGACTTTCCACAATCACAACATAGAAGATAACGAGCATACGCTAACCTGTCTATAGGCGAGGTAGGCCTCCCATACATACACCGTCCATGAGAAGAACAGGACGGCGTAAAATATCTTGTCTTCAACTGATAATGCAAGAATTTCCCGGAGCATTGTGACGTCTCGACAGTTATTTGTTGCCACTGTTGACTATCCCGGCGGTATGCAGTATTTTAGCAGATCCTGATCATTCAAGACAGCCGATAATCTTCTAACCTATCTACAGCTAACAACACGATGTTTGTACCTTAGAGGAAAGTGTCAATATACTGAAGCACTACATATAGGGATGCAAGAATAATGGAAACTCATTGCCCGATCACTTCCTTTACCCATTCATGTGAAATGAGTGTAACCAGAAACTGTGTTCGACCAAACACAACACGCGGATGAAACTAGTTCCTATGGTAGTTTATATACTTTTTTATATTTTTATAATTCATGAGATGATTTTGCAGTTTGATAAACCAGTTGAATTTATAGAAACAGATATACGTTTAAATATGACACTACAATCAATTAAATGTCTAACGCTAAATAAAACGAATAAAGCCAACTATGAGGTTACATTTCTAAGACGTTTGATAAACATGTATTTTTGCGTGTGCTTGTTCAAATTTAAACACCAGACTAAACATTGTAAAGCCTCCTGGTAGACAACAAAACCATTTCTTAGTGGCAGCGCGTCAGTTAGAAGCCGTGATTACGGTCTAGGGAGGGAATGACAATAGCCTGTCTCCGTAGAAACTACAAAACATTCAGAAAAGTGGCGCAATGGACGAGGATCAATCTGAAGAGGTAAATTAAAGACAGAAACTTAAAAAAAAAAAAGTTTTATGTACAAGTCTTGTGATTCCTACTTTTAAATGTTTCTGTAGGTGCCATAATTATTTCGTACAGCCGTTAAACAGCCTACTTGTTTATTCTCCACAGACTACATTTGTTTTGGACGAGATTACCACAATTATCAAAGAGGTAAGAACATATAATTCAATGTCCATATACAAGTGTAACTGAGGTTAATCATAAACTTTCAATTTAATGACTTTTGTTGCAGGAGTAAGGGTAAATGTAACTTTGCAAAAATCACTAATATTGTGGGGTCTTTTGATGACAGACTGTTGAAACCACCATTGGAAACAACTCTTACCAACATGAAAAAATTAATCAGTGGATGTCAAGCATTGCAGAATTAAGTCTAAGTCAGCTATCTAAATTAGGAAAACCTTTCAAGTACATAGGTATGGTAACCACATTTAGACAACTGTTATTATGTAAAGGAACTGAACCAAATCCATGGTTTTCTGTTTGTTCAAACAGTGACATGCATCATATTGCAAAAAAATGGGTCAGGTTTACACACTGCCAGCTCGTGTTTCTGGGACAACACTACAGATGGTAAGGCATTTTGTAAGATTTGATAAAAGTTTCACATGGCAACATTTCCAAAAAGAATTGTAATCCAAGCATGAAAATAATTGAATGAAATTGTATTTTGTTTTTTTGCACAGGGAGCTGCACGGTACGATGGGAAAATAAAACCATTTACTGCATAGTTAGTGTTTTTGGGCTTGCTATTTGAGGATGAATATAATCATGTAGGCTCATGTACGGGTCAAAGGATTCCAAACATTTTTCTATGCAATGCTGTACCTGTTAGATTTGTTTCACAAATAAACTTTATTTGCAAATTTAACTCTGTACATTTGTTTTATTAGTGTATATAAACAACCCCACATTGTGAAAGCAAATAAATTACTTTTGTTGCATAAGTGTAAATGTGTATTGTGTATGCAATGAGTAACAGAACATGCATTTTTGAAATTATTTGTTGTTCATTTTTTTATTTGACCTTATTTACAGATATAAACATTCACAACTTAACAATCAAGGTACCTAACCTTGGCAGCAAAGAACCAAAATTGTATCAACGATATAAAAAAATACTATGAAAGTCTCTCAAATAAAAAAGGTGGGCAAGAGTTAACCGTCTTGGTGCCCAGCAGAGGCTTATACTTTAGTTTCAGAGGGCAAGAGATCGAAAATGGAGGCAAAGGACTTTGGCCTCTCTAGAACCACCACAGGCTTCAGGAACTGAAGCTGTTTTATAGCTTGGTCGCCACACCCCCCTAAAGCTCTCTCTAAAATCATACGGAGATTCTGAATAGAGGTACACTCTCCTTTAGAAATCAGATGCCTCAAAGGGGATGACCGAAACCTGCGGCTTCGAGAAATGGGGGCTCCTCTTTGAGTGTTCTCCTTGACTGAGCAATTTCGTCTGAAACAATCTCGCCGACGAGGCGGATCAGGCTTGAGGCAAGGATTAGTAACTACTGCAGTCCATGGTTTTTCAAATTTGATCTCCTCATCTTTGTCTTTAATGAACTTCAAGAAGGATGACTCAAAGCCCATAGGTTTGTATGTTGCAATGTCAAAAGCCCTAGGGGATAGACTGTGCTCTACAGGATCCATTGGGACTGGAGAAAGAGGGACTGGGAGTAGTGGAGGTTCAGAGAGCTCATTCTTTCGTCTGAGGGGCTGCCGAGTTGGGGTGGGGACCGATATGGAAACAGTAGAAGGAATATTAATAGATTTACTGTCTTTACCAGAAGCTTCAAATGAACTTTCATCAACTGTGATTCTAAGTGTAGCGGGTGGAGAGAGGTCAAGTGGTGGAGGGCGTATGAGGGGAGGTGCTGTTAATTCAGATTCTGGCCCAACTTTGTGGGTGGGACTCTCTTCAGAAACAGGATCTTCAGGGTTCCCACTTGACTTTGGGGAGCCATAGAGCAAATCCTCAGCTTCAATGAGCAAACTTGTGTCAGGGAGCGGCTCTCCTGAAAACTCAATCCCTTTCTTCTCCTTTGAATCTGTTTTGATGGAATGGAGACTCATTGGTTGCGACGGGCCACCTGGAGTGGCAGGCTCAGACTGATACTCCATCTTGAGAACGCCATTTGGAATCCTTGTTAAATCAGGTATAGCAGACACAGCAGACTTTTTTTGTATGATCTCCTCCAACTGTTCAGCAGTGTAACATAATTTGTCCTTATTTTCCATCAGCTGTTTGCGTGTAAACCTGTGAACATTATTGTAATGTCGATTCAAACTATGCATGCTTATGACAACAGAGTCACAGTTTTGTATCATGCAAGGAAAGGCCACGGGAAGGCAGCGGTCTTGGCACATCTGCAAAGCCTCCTCGTGTGTGCGGTAGACAATCAGGTCAAATCTATTTTTTAGGTTGATTCTTTGCGGCTTAGGTACTTCGTCCAGCTCCTCTTCTGGAGTTTCTTCAACACCCTCAAAATTCTCCTCAGAACAATCCTGATCATTGCGGCAGCATCTCAAAGATTGCTTGAGAGGCATATTTTGGGAATCTTTTGATGACTGGGAAGGGGGTGAGATGATTAACTTCGTTTGGCATCCATTTTTTGACTCTTCTTTCTTAGGTGTACTCTGGAGACGCACCACAAGGGAATCAGATGGATCACAGTGCCTATAGAACACGTGCTTCTTATAACTAGATTTAAACTCGCTGTTCACTGAAGTATTAGCTGAATTCTGGGGAGTCTGGTTTTGGTGAAACTGACTTGTGTGACGCAAGAGGCTGCTGTTGAGATGGTAGGACTCATTGCAATTAGCATAGGTACACTTGAACCTTGGTATGGGCTCCTCTGTTGAGGCCATCTGTCTTTTTGGTATACTTTTAGATGTACAGGGCAGTTTCGGGAGAATTTTCTTTTCTTTTTCTTTTTTGTTGTGGTCTCTTCTGTAGTGTTTAGTAAGACTAGATAAGGTGCTATACTGCTTCTCACATCCTTTGTATTCACATGGAAAGCACAGCTGTGATCGGTTATAGTGATGCACCATCTGAAGGTGGCCAACAAGGGCATTCTGATTATTGAAGGCTGCATTGCAGTTTTTGTGCACGCAGTGGAAGGGTTTATTGTATTTAGTGAGGATGTAGCTCAGATTCCCTTTTGATATTAAGCGTCGGCTTCCCCGAACATCAACCGTTGAGTGTTTTACATCAGATCGAGTTTCAGAAGAGACTTTCCTTTTTTCTTTAGCTTTAACATGCACGTTTTTCGCAACTACTTTTCTGACCCACAACCGATAATCATGTTTTGGGCATTTCTGTTGCCAAATGGCTTTGTCTTGTTTTTGGGTTTTAACATCAACCTTCTTTGAAGACTGTGGCTTTACCTCAGTGGTTGTTTTAGGTGACGACAACACTGGTGCTTTTTCAGCTACATTCTTTTTAAAAGAGCACTTCATTTGTTCAACAATGTCTTCTTTTATGTGATGCATCTGTATATAGTGACGCCTCAATTCTTTTTTGTTTCTGTAACTCTTGGAGCACAAATGGCATTTGAAAGGCTTGAATATCTGAGACTGAAACACCTCCATATTTTTCACCTTCTTTTCGGAGTACCCATGAATCTTGATGTAGTGCTTCAATAAAGCATGACTAGTAACACTCTGGTAGTTGCAACTCTTCGCTTCACAGGCATAAGGCTTGACTGTGGCCTGCACAAGGAACTCGCTTTGTGATTGATCATCCTCCAAGACAGAATTTTCAGAGCTGTCAGGTGTTTTGAAAGGCTCCAGTGTCTCAGACTGAAAAACCTCCATCTCTTTCACGTTCTCCTCAGAGTAACCATGGACCTTAATATAGTGCTGCATTAAAGCACAACTTGTAGCGCTCTGATAGTGGCAGCTTTTGGCTTCGCAGATATAAGGCTTGGTTAAGGACTTGCTTTGTGGTGGTTCCTTCTCTGAGACAGAGTCTTTATTTTGCTTCTTCTCTGATACATGTTTAATATTGTCATGCGTTTTTGGTGATTCTGACTTGCTTGGCAGCTTCTTCGATTCACTCGTGAGACATGAGACATGAGATCTCAACTCATTTTTGCAGTGTGCTGCTTTGGCAGGAGACCTTGTATTCAAGGTAGGTGTACAAGTGCTCTGTGAATTACACATAGAAAGTCTGGTGTTAGAAGAATTAAGGCTTAATTGGCCCAATCCAAGCATGATATTGGTTAGTGCTGCATCAAGGTCCAAATTGGATTTGGTTGTGTCACAATCTACAGACTCAGAAGCAGGTGAGAGAGCCTTTTTTGGACTAGATTTTTCTGTAGATGACTTTTTTACAGTGTTATCCTGGTCACTTTTATGTAAATCTTCATCACGAGTCGTAGAATGCTTTGCTTGTACTTTCTTATTGCATAACTGATCCTTCTCATTAAAAGTGTCTGAATGAGCAATTCTCAAGTGCTTCTGAAGTTCCCTTGCAGTAGTGAATGATTTTCCACACTTTTTTAAGCCACATGTAAACTTTCTACCATCAAAGCAGACAGCAACGCATGTTGGCGAGGCTGATGATCTACCCTTTGCCAAGATTTGTGAAGATGAACTTGAACCACCCTTGTGGACACAATTCTCTGCACCAACCTTTGATCCAAAAGCCGAATCACTTTCTACAACTGCAAGCAAGAGTTTTCTTTTTGCTTTTCTCTGAGCCTCAAAGTCTTTTTCTGTGAAAGTGATGTCATGAGTGGCCAAGTGCTGCAGAAATTCCTTGCGAGAATAGTAAAAGTTCTTGCACCCCGGGCTAGTACAAGTGTAAGCAGCATCACGAAAGTGCTGCGCCTCATGGTGGTAAAGTTGCCCAAGGTCACAGTAGGAGAAACTGCAGCCTTTTAACTCGCAGCAGTAGGACAATCGAAATCCATGGCCATGCTTATGTGCTATAAGTTCATTGGTGGTGTCAAAGCGGGCACCACATCCTGTGACCACACACATGTAAGGATCATCACCATAATGAATCCAACGGTGCAGTCGATGGTGATAGGCTGTCATGAAGGTCTTCCGGCAGAAAGTGCATTTTTCCCGACAGTCTTTCATCTTAAGATAATGTTTCAAATTGGGGTCTTCACTATCATGCTCATTTTTGATGTGCACACCCAAGTACTTGAATAGTTTAAAATTTTTTGAGCAGTTGGTGGCTGGACACTGGTAAACATCACGATCCTGTAACTTAAAGTATGTGTTGATGTAGTCAAATGTAATATAGTCAGTTTCTACTTGCTTTTCAGGCACACTGGCAGCTTTCTCTAATATATGTTCTAAAACAACAGGATCATGGGTGGACTGGTAGTACATGGCAAGTGAAGGGTCTAAAGGAATTTGACCAGGCTCTAGCTCATCAGAACTATCCTCCTTGAAAAAATCTTTAGTCTGGTTCACCTTCTTCTTCACTTTTTTCTTTTTAAAGTGATCTTTTGCAGAAATCTGAATGTGTTTTTTGGAGTGCGGCTCAAACTCCTTTTTAGTTTTAAACTTTTGTAGACACACAGGGCATGTCCACATGCCATCCTCCATATGTTTTCTGGCGTGGTGACAGAACCGGGTCTCTGCCACTTCTTTATGGCATATCTGGCAGAGAAATTTATCCTTCTGATGCTTATCAGCTAACTTAGAGACATCTTCTGAACCTTTTTGTCCCTTTTCTGATTCTTCCACAGTTTGCTGCTCCTCTGCGCTGCTAAACGCATCAAGCTCACATTCGTCTTCCTCCTCCTTCCCAGCCTCTTCATTCAAAACCGCTCCAAGATTACACAGCTCCTCAGGTGCTGCTTCATCTTCAACTTCATCCACAGGTTCCAGCCCCAGCAACTGAATGCAGTAGCGTTTCAAAGTTTTCCAATCCCAGAATTCAGGGTCGATGGGCCAATGTGCTTTCAGAGAAAGTAGTAGCTCACAGCGCAGGAAATTTGGAATTATGGCGTTTTCCTCATCGTATTTTTCATCAGGACGCAAGTAGAGCTCCTCAAGGATATCAAATGCTTCCTGAGATGGGCTTAAGAGGAATTCTGTAAGTTGGCAAGCCCGTATCACCTCAAGATCATCAGGGAGGAGACAGACGACAGCTTTGCAGACCATTGTTTTTGCTTCTATGTCATCTTGCCTTGGAAGGCGTAGAGCCTTCACACACAGCTCAACTGATACTGCAAGGCCAAGCTGCATTGCCTGAAAAATAAAACAAATAAAAAGGTCAGAAAACAATTCAAGATATAACCATATAATGGAGGAGAAAATATATTCACCTCAGTCTGAATTACACGAATAAGGAAAAGAAGATGGTAGATAGTCCTGGCGATGGCTGCAAACTGGAGACAGCGTTCGATAAATGACTCAAGGGACACATCAATTCTTCTCTGCAGTTTGCTCCAAAGAAGGGTTAACTCCCTGACAAACACAGAAATAAAAACACATTACAGAGACATCTAAGCAAATCTAATACACCCATAATTTTCCCTTTTTTTAATGCCCACTATGATGCCACTAACTATAAAACCAATGACCTGTATAAGTTGACCCCAATAAAGTTTAAAATAAAAAACTAGATCCCTTTTATCTCTAATGAACATTTAACTCCTATGAACCTAAAAATATTAGTACAAACACAGTCTAGTGTGATTATAGCAGATTCTCACCAGGAACAGTATGTGCTGTCTTGCTGCAGCTGCTGTGTAAAATATGTTGTGCATAAGATGAAGGCTGTTCTCTCATCACCCTCAGCATCTAGGTTGCAAATAATATCCAGGACATCTTTTGCATCTATTCTGGAAATCTTGTAGGCAAAGAAAGTGAAAATAAGTTAGTTTATTACCAAAACACAAAGGAGGTTCAATGGTAACCAGTCAAAATAGTGTTATTTACCTCTAAAATAGCTTCTTCACTAGGCAGCAGCTGGCACAGTTGGGTTACAAAGGTTTGGCGAAATGTAGACTGGTTAGACAGAAGGCTACAGTTAGCACAGGCTTTGATGAGGATCAGTGCTTTCTCTAGCTCGCCTACTTTCTCCAGGTGTTTGATCCGCATTTCCATGAAATCATCTCCCTCCAAAGCTAGATAGGCATTTACTGTTTCAGAGAAAGACAATAAGTAAACAACTTGTCATGTTTAATAGCAGATCAATGATGTTGAAAATGCTAAACTATTCTACTAGCTTATTAATACATGATTAATATTCTTAAGTAGATGACAAAATATCCATATATGTCCATATATGTCCATATATTTATATACATCCATATATGTCCATATATCCAAATAAACAAACAACAACAGAGTTAATCACACTCTATAATAAAGAAGTTACTTTGTTTACACATATTGTGGGCAATAATGAACAGTAGTGTATTAATGAGGTCTTCCTCACCCTCAACCAGCTCTGTGGGCTGGCCGGTAAGAAGTGAGACCATGACAGAATTATTCCAAGCTCCACCTTCACCGGTGATGTTTCGCAGAGCATGCAAATCTGTACTTCCATACTGCAGCATGGCTTCATGGGCCGCCTGGAAAGAGTTAAGAGAAATAAGATGAAAGTCTATAGTATAACATTTATTTACAGCTTGCTGCTAGTCTTCACGGAATGGACAGTAAATGCTAGGTAAATGACCCTACAGTTGCATCATCCAGGATGACTGTACTTTACATTATGGATCAATACAGTATGGTATCCCTCTACCTGTTTAATAAACCAAGAGTAAAACTCTATGTAATCTTATTGAACAGACTGTCTTTCATTTGCAACAGAGGTCTTGAAAAGGTGGACTGGGAAAAATGCTTTGATCTAGTTTAATGGAACATTTGCCAGAATTAGACACAACTATAATTGCCAGTGGCCCTGTTGACCTCGTCAATGTTTGATGATTGTAAATGCATTAAAATGTTAATTCATGCAAATAAAGTACAAGTACAAGCAAAGTAAGATTCTGTATCAAAATTGACTATTCAAGTGCCCTTGCATGCATCATGTAGTAAAAAACACAATATTTTAAACTGGTAAAAGGTCTTATCAACTTCTAATGTTCACATTAATTTAAGGCTCATGGAAATGTCATTTTTCCTCTTCTGTTCAGCCAAAATCAAAGCTTCACACAAAAATTCAACATGGAACCACAAAAAAATGTATTTGATCTTACCTGAACTGAGCCATGGAACTGCAGCCAGGCTTCCAAAGGTATATTATTTTGAGGCACTGACAACAACAATTCAAGGCAACTCCTGCAGATCAAAACATTTGGGAAGAAATTATATCAGCCTGGTTTTATTAATACATTATGATACACTGAACCAGCAGACATCTGGACAGAATATAAAATTTATAAGACAATATATCATTAAATGTAACTTACTTATCCATGTTATACTATTGTTAATTAGTATACTATAAATAGCACTTACAATGCAAGTCTTTTAAGCACAAGGGCAACACTGGGGGAGTCGCCTGTGAGATGTGGCCTAGCAGCAGCAAAACAGTTGATTGAAAGACAGTAAACTTCCAATAGAGGCAATCCATGTTCCAACGAATTCCTGCTCCCAGCATAATGCATTAGAGCCTATAACAATAAAGCAAAAAATAAATAAATAAACAAAAATAATCAATTTTAACACCACACGGATATGATATGCTTTTATTTGAAAGTCAAACTAAATGTACTGCTTCTCAGAGGATATTAAAACATAACAATAAAAGTCTGTTAAAGCGAATCATCTAAACTCATGCTGTAGAAACTCATTTCTGTGCGCCCATTGACTATGGTTCAGGAATCAACCATTTTATAAGTATAAAATTAGTAAATATGTATTAAATAAACCAAAAGTGACAAAGATGTATATTTATCTTCTTTGAGTGTTCTGTTCATAATTTTCTACCCTGAAAATAAATGCATAATTTTCACATCGAGTGTGTGAACAAATGTAAATCTGATCATCTTATAAAGTGGTTAAGTCTCTCCATAAGACTCTGATTAGACAGCTCAATTCATTTGGATTAATTGTAAAGTTTTATGAAAACCATAAATATTTTGAGGGGTCAGTCAGCACCAATAGCCTTGCAGTTAGTCCGGAAATACATTATATCACTACAGAACCCCAAGTTTGATTCCTTGCTTGAGGCTCCTTACAGATCCTTTTCCTCTCTCTGCTCTCCAAACTTTCCTGTCTATTCTCCACTGTGCTATTCCATTAATAAAGGTGAAAAACATGTTTTGATGGGTCAGAATTTGGATGAATAAACTTTTATTTTGAGGCAAACCATCTCTAATAAGGCTGAACAATATATGAAGAGTCCAGATGCAAAAAAAAAAAAAACCCTCTAAGCACCATCTGGACTTTTCTTCTACAATGAGCATTTTTCTTAGCCTCTTATGAATATGTTCAGCTATTTCATGCTAAAAGTGATTAAAATAACCTATTCTTTGCCATAAAAGTGAAATTACTGAATCAAGTCATAGGAGCCAGAGAAAAATGCAAATTTTTCTAAAAGAATTTCAGATGGCACAAGGTTTTTGCATCTGAACTCTTCATATCGTTTGAGCATTGATAGTGCAATATTAGTATCTGCTATAGTCACATCACATGATTAGATAATTTATTAAAGATTAACAGATAGATACTGTTAAATATTACCATTTTAAATAATTTATAGAATGATGACTATGTTTTTGTATGTTTGATTGTTTAATTTCTGTACTTAAATACTGTTAGAGACACCTGAAATCCATAAAGCACTGTTTATTTATTTATTTTGGCTTGTAATTTATTCTAATTTATGCAGATCCACTGCATAGAAAAATACTTAATCATCCCAGTCCATCTAAATAATGAAATCTTTTCAATAGAGCTATTAAAACCATCTGGTGAAATTATATTCATATCCCAATATATAATCGCAGCTAAACAAAATATCACAATGTCAGATTTTTTCAATATCGTGCAGCCCTAATCTAAGTTTCAACATTGCAAAAGTGTCTAAAATCTAAATTAGTCTAAAATCATAAAAGACTAAAATCTAACCAACCCCAAACATTCTGCTGAAGAATCAATACAGAAGTAAATGAGGCTAGACTTTCACCTGAGGAGGGTCTTTTGAGAGACTGGCTCCGACATGTTAACATGCTGTCTATACAGTAAATCTACAGGTCCACACAAGGGAGGATGCAAGGAGAAACCCCGATACAACACTCCATCTGTGCTCATATGCTTTGATTGGACCTTTGGGATGGAAGCAGCTGTAACTGAAGAACAGAGCAACTCCAGACAACCTTGCTGTTCATCATATCCACGATTAAACTCCCCTTTCACAAACACCACCCCTCAAGGATGTTAAATCCCAGATGATATTTTATTATAGAGACAGAGAGAGGAAATGTCATGCCATATTTAACCTCTCAGACTAAGATTAGGCAAGTTTCCCTCTGGGTAAACGGGTATAGCTCTGTTAAGATTCAGACTCATCCCAGAGCAGCAGAGGTGCTTCCTTCTGAGACCTACACCATCTCGAGTGAAGAAAAACTCTTAGTGGTTAGGTAATTATTCTGCTATTGTCAAAACATAGTCTAAATAGTAAATAGTGCAGTTTTGCAGACTATAATATTGACCTCATTATGTTTAAACTAATGTAGTTGTTAATCATTTAAACAAGCCTAATTCAAAAGTTAGAAACTTGTATTTTAGCCACAAAATAAAAGATAGACTACATGCAGATCTAAATGTGAAATGGAAAACTTTTTTCCCCAAGTAAAATGTGGAGTTTTGTGCAGCCCAGAAACCCCACAATGTACAAATAAAATTAGTTTATTAACAACCTTTTTTAAAAACTGACATAAGCTCTAAACAGGAAGGTAGGGTGTGGCATGACATCTGTCAGGATTGAATCCTGATGGAGTGGTTGCCACAGCAACAATAAAGCTGAGGAAAAGAGGTAAAGCTACGGTATCATATCTAGTCTGCTAAATAGGCCTTTAGATTCCCAATGGTGAACTTTTAATGTGCTGCATATGACCAATTGTAGTACTACCACAGGAAGATTATTCATTCATTCATTTTCCTTTGGCTTAGTCTGTTATTTATCAGAGAACGGAGCCACCAACTATTGCAGCATATGTTTTACACAGCGGATGCCCTAACAGCTGCAACCCAGTACTGGAAAACACCCATACATACACTCATACACTACGGTAGGGCTGCACAAGATATCATTTGAGCATCGATATCTCAATGTGTGCATCCACAATAGTCACATCGCAAGATCTGCAATGTTGAGTTATAAACAGATGACCAGAATCCACAGGTCAAAACACATGAAATTTGTGGAGACACTGCAGAATTGAACCATTATAGAGTGAAAGTTTGAAGCATTTTAAAAGTACATAAAGAGCAAAAAGTAAAAAAAAAAAAAAAAAAAACTAATTTTATTGAATTATTTATATGATGAAGACTACACAATGCTCTTTTACATTCGATTATTCAATTTCTGCACCAAAATACTGTTAGACTCCCCAGAAAACCATTAAAGCTCCGTTTATTTCACAAAAATTTGCTCCTTTGTGTTTATTTATGAGTTTAGTTTGTTTATTATATGTATATAATAAAATGCATAAAATATATTTATATTACACTCCCATACAAATCATCCCAAAAAATCTAAAGTAATGACTTTGCAAATAGAGCTATTTATGTCATGTGGTAAAATTGTATTTATAATCGCAGGTAAAAAAATAAAATGAAAAATCACGATGACACAATTTTCCAACATTGTGCAGCCTTACACTACGGCCAATTTTGTTTTACCTAATTCACCAATATTGCATGTCTTTGGATTGTGCGGGAAACTTGGAGCACCCGGAGGAAACTCATGCAAACATGGAGAGAACATGCAAACTCCGCACAGAAATGCTGACCCAGCCGGGACTCAAACTAGTAACCTTCTTGCTGTGAGGTGACAACCACTAAGCCACAGTCTTAAAATGAATGTCTGTGTGACTGAAATGTGCAGTCACAAATAGCAGATTTTTATGACAAAATCACACCACAATGCATGACTTTGCATAACATTTTAACGTTTGCATTGCAAAGCATTTTTAATAAAGCATTTCTGAAAAGTGGCACTAGAAAACGACATTATTATTAAAAAAAATTTTTTTTACATTGAAATAAAAAATATGTATATAAGGTCAACATTTTTATGTAAAACAAGGTTTGTTTTAGAGGAGTTGAAATTCTACATGTGAGAATTTCAACCTTTTAAAGACTGAACCAAGGCCAATTAGGATTGTTCTGCAATTCGTATTTGTATTTTGTATATTGTAAAGTTAATGGTGGAGTTATGAATGACAGAACAAGGCGCGGGATTTAGGGAATTCAAATACAACAAAATCAATATTATGAATATATTTAATTTCAATTTAACATTTTATGATTGTCATTTATTCATGTGATGCCAAATCTCTCTTTTAACAGTCATTACGCCAATCTCCAGTGTCACACCTTTATTCTAATATGCTGATTATAATAAATGCTCAGTTATTATTCTAACATTACCATTTAAAATAACTACCAGTCTACTTTTTCGTTCTGAAAGCAATTTCTTGAAATAGAAAGCAATGGTAACAGTAGAAATGTCTGTACTTTCACTTTTGATTTGAATGCTTGTGTCTAGCAGGATTCCGTTGAAATACCCCATGAAATCTCCCATGAAATCCAAGACACTCACTACATTACTCATTTGAGAACCAAAAATAGTCAAAAAAACTGTGATTATTCTCTTTAAAAGAACACACACAGATTTTAAACAACATCCAAACACGTTTGTTTTTAGCATTTACCCCAAAAATGTTTGGTAAAATTGTGTATTTCAAGCAATGAAAATGTAAGTGTCACAAATCTATAAAATATTACAATTTATAGTTCTCTAATTGTTACATATCCTACAATAACTTGCACTGAAAAGAGATAGTTACTATGTTACAACTATTTATGTTGTATGATATATTGCACCAAATTTTATTGTGATAAATGATATTATTGATATCATTTTAGGACCAGTTTATGCAAATATAATAGCCTCATAATGCAAGTAAATCCATTCAAAGAACACATAATTATAGAAATTTTACAATTTAGCAATACGACATTGGAATGAGAATGTGGAAAACAAGGAAATAATAAAAAAAATTAAGAAAAAAAGTGCAAGATAACAGGAACTAAAAAAAGTTTGAACATGACCTCACAATTATTGAGGTCATGTCCATGTGTTGTGCAATAAGTCGATATATTGATTATTGTGACAGGCCTAGTTATAACAATTACCAAACAAAACAATATAGCATGACTGGAAATTGAACTGAGACCCAGTCAGATCTAGAACTAGGTCTTGGTATGAACGCATAGAGAACGGGATCGCTTAAAATGGATCCGAGTTTGGACGCGTTTGGAAGTATTAAAATACTCCCGATGTTGACCAGAATTGACACGTGACAGGGGGCATCAAAGTTAGTAGAAACAGACTACGTGCACGAGATAAACACAACCGAGCCCCACCCCACTAACATGCTGTACCCCCTGTTCAAAATATGCCCGTTTTAATAATACACTAAAATGGCTTTTCCTACAGGCCCTCAGAGTCAATTCAATAAAACGCGATTTCACAAACCAAAGGTACACAATCTCAAAGACGAGCTTAAACGCGAAGGGGGCAGGGGGAAGCCGAGTAACATGCTAAATTCCGTTTTAGCTAACGAACACATAACACAGCTTGCTATTTGACATTGTCAATTTAAAGCGAACAACGTTATTGCGCGTACATGCCAACACAATTGACTTGTAACAGTTAAATCGCGTAAAGCTCGCTATTCGGTCCACATGTTGAGATCACATCCACGCATGGTTGGTTGCAGCCACAACTTGCATCTGGTCAGCTAACGCGAGCCAGCATAGCTCCGAAATTTTTGCATATAAACAATTCGCATGCATGCAGCGTTTTCGGCAGCACGTACCTCGCAGAAGTTGTTGCAATACCCCGTGGACGATTCTTCAGAAATGTCTTGTTGTCGAAGCTCGGCTTCGTGTTGCTGAAGGGTTGCTTGCAAACCCTCCATGGCGAAAAATGTGTCCTCGTCGAGCAGCAGGCTGTGTCGGCCGCCCCAGTCGAGCTCCGCTTCTGCATTCTCATCCGCCATGTTCACTGGCAGCCACGGCGCGTACGCACACAAGCGGTCATGTGACGACGAAGGGCCTCCTGCTCCGTTCCAGGTGGGACTCAACAGAAAAGAGGGACTCCCCTTACAACCAACACGCACTCTCACATAACACGCTGTTGAACGGAGTTTTGTTTTGTTTATTAAGAAAAATCGTTTAACAAAACGGTTTCAGGTGTATTTATGGCGCAGTTTCTTTACGACAGCTTTTATGAAATTATTACATCCAATTCAAGTTTATTTGTTGTATAGGTTTTTTCCACAATAAATATATCTCTATATCGGCCTAATAGCAATCAGATTTAACAAGATCTATTCCTTGGCTAATATTTCTTTATTGTAGATTCCTTTTTACTAATAATAACATATTGGGGATCAACATTTTTTACAAACATAAAATACATATAAACAATGCAAAGAAAAAACAGTAATACAATTAATTTTCTTTTGGCTGTAAAATAGTCAAACTTTTGTTTGTGGAGAAATTTAATATGTTCGGTATTCAGATGTGTTTAGTTAAATATAGTTAACAACTAGTATTTTTACTGCTACTATTTTTATCATTAATAACAAAAATAAAACAGTTACCGAATATAATTACTTTAAATGGAATTTTATATATCTGCTGGAAATGAAAGAATATGTATTTTATATATAGTTAAATATAATTAACTACTAGTAGTATTTTACTGCTACTATTTTATCATTAATAACAAACTATAAGTTTTAATAAAATGGGCGGCGCAGTGGGTAGCAAGAAGGTTGCTTGTTTGATGTCAGTTGGCATTTTCGTGTGGGTTTCCTCCGGGTGCTCCAGTTTCCTCCACAGTCCAAAGACAATCGCTGTAGGTAAATTGGGTAAGCTAAATTGGCCGTAGTGTATGTGGGTGGATGAGAGTGTATGGGTGTTTCCCAGTGATGGGTTGCAACTGGAAGGGCATCCACTGCATAAAACATATGCTTGATAAGTTGGCGGTTCATTCTGCTGTGGCGGCCCTAGATAAAAAAAATTGACTAAGTCGAAAAGTAAATGAATGAAGTGTTAATATAAATAATTCTGTATTTTTGTTCATAAAAATAGAATAATATTTTATGAACTAAAGTATTATTTTATTAACAAAAATACAGAATTATACAGTAATATACAAAATGCACATGCCAGAGTGTACATACAAAACATTTCACATTCAATAATAAAAATCTTATTGTCCTGAAGAATATTATAAGTCTTTCTTGCTTTTTTTTTTTAAATGTTCTCTAAACTTGTGCAGTAGTTCTTAGTCTCTTTATGAAAGTGAACAAAATTAGTTTTTGATCCATTCCATTTTTTTATGTATTTGAAACATTCCCAAAATAATAAAAAGCTGTACAAGGAAGGTGAATTTGTTACACATATTGACATAATAAATTCAAATATCAAAATTTTGTCATTTAAATATAATATTGATTTTCCTTCTAGGAAAATTTTCCATATCCACCCAAAAAAATCATTGTATATATACAATCATAAAACTAATGGATAATGGGTTCTTTTTCCATGAAACAAAAATCACAGGAATAATCAATATCCAAAATAAATCTTTCTTTAACTGGATATATACAGTGCTCAGCATAATTGAGTGCATCCCATTTTGAAAATAAATGTTTTTATCCATTTCTCAGTGAATATGTATTTTGGTGTATTTAAACAAAACAGATTTATTAAACAGATATATTTATTAAAATAATATTTTAGTCACCAAACATATTTATAAATTAAAATACAATACAATTAAATTCAAGCAAAATATTGCAAAAAAACCCCAAATAATTACAACCTGCTAAATTTCAACAAAAAAATTCAATGTTTTTGCTTCTCTTGATTTTGTCTCTTTTTTTAAATATGTATTCAATATTTTTCTATAACATATACATTTGGGTGTACTATTTTTTGGACCATTATCATAAATTATTTTGTTAGATAAGCTCCAAATTTGGCTTCAGTACTGACTAATCTAATGTATATGCACAAATATAATATTGTAGCTTCCCCTTGGCAACACTGTGACGCAGTGGGTAGCAATGTTGCCTCACAGCAAGAAGGTCACTGGTGAAAGCCTCGGCTGGGTTAGTTAGCATTTCTGTGTGGAGTTTGTATGTTCTCCCCATGTTTGAGTGATGTTTCCTCCAGGTTTTTCCCCACAATCCAAAGACATGTGGTATAGGTGAATTGGGTAAGCTAAAATTGTCCATAGTGTACGTATGTGTGTGAATGAGTGTGTATGGATGCTTTCCAGTGATGGGTTGCAGCTGCAAGGGCATCTGCTGCGTAAAACATATGCTGGATAAGTTGGCGGTTCATTCTGCTGTGGCAAACCCAGATTGATAAAGGGACTAAGCCTAAAAAAATAAATAAATGAATGAATAGCTTCCTGTTAAAAATATGAATTTAAAAGATTTTTGTGGGGTGTACTCATATATGCTGAGCACTGTACAATGTAAAATTAAATATAACTTCTTTTACTTTATTACTTATACAGCATATTTCACAACAATACCAAGCTTTGCTCCAATTTATATTCATAAACATATTGGTCCATTTTAAGTTTACATATATAACTGTATCACCTGTTATAAAATTTCTAATATATTTATTAGTATAACTTTATTTAATGATATCAAGAAAAAGTTTTTTTTAAGCATATTTTCATAGTAAAGACTGATTTCCATACTCTCACAATGAAGATTGTTGAGGTATGGCATCAAATACAATAGCATATACCTTTTGGAGTAATTGGAAAACAAAATTTATCTAAGAATTCACTGTAAGATAATAAATTACCATTTACATTTAGAAGTTGTCTAACTAATAAAAGATCTATTTATTTTGCATTGGAATCGGATTTGTATTTATTATGACGTAGCGTTGCTGCGCTCCGTGCCGCAATGGGGCAGTAGATCACAGTTTGCGATCTGACGGAGTGATAATAAAGGTCCGGGTCTCCGGTTGCATATTATTAGACACGGAACTCCGGATGAGCGCAGAAACTGGCAGTGAGAGCCGGTTTAACTTTACCTGGACGAGACGAGACGAGACGAGACGAGACGAGACTTATCCTCTCACTGAAGGTTCAGTGTCCGTAATCATGATCGTTAATAGCGGATAGGAGAAGGTAAGAATGTAAATAATGTGCTGCTCTCGTCTTTGTCAGATCACTAAGGCTTTAGAACAAAAGTGTCTAATCACCAATTTTAATATCAACGTCAATGACAGTATTAGGTTAAATAGTTTGGCACCCATACATGTTGTTCTGAGGCGTTGAGTGGATTAAAAGGCACACCGGCTGATGACAGTCGTCTCGTGGCATAATACCATAACAGAGGTGACAGCTCGCTCACGATACTTCCTCTAGACCAGCTCAGTAGTTACAGGTATTTATATTTAGATTAACTGCTCTTATATTTAATCTTACTCAAACCTGATGACTTTAGAAACACAAAGCATTTCGCACTGTACGGCGAAATAATGCAGTGACTAACAGTGAATGACACATTAGGCTGTCATGTTTTGCTTTCATTGCATTCTTCATTTCCATAAACAGCTAATTTGTTCTTTTACTTAAAGGAAAACGCTCTATGTACGCTGTATGTTTCTTATAAATTATAATTAGAATATTTTTGTATTTACAAATGAAGCAGGAATGTGAAGTCGCCTGATTTGCATTATTGTGGTGTTTGTGTTTTGTCAGTTGTTTTCCTGGTGGCAATGCCTATAGTGTTGACATTGGCTGTACATTTGTATACATTTGTATACGCATGGCCTAATTTGCCTTCTACACATCCACAGATGAGATGAAATAGGCTCTTGAGTTAGCCTATAGCACTAAAATTGATTATATACCTAAAAATATGTGTATAATCTACTTGGTAAGTTTGGTGATTGTGGGGATTTCTACGTGGACGTATTCTGTTTTCACAAAAGTATGTACTATGTAGTATGTAGGTAATTATGTAGAAGGAATGCATGATATTGAGAAAAACTGACATTGCAACATGTATTTCAGCAATATAAAAACATTTCCAGTAGTTGACTTGAATCGCTTTGTTTTGAAAGAAATGATTGTAGGGTGATTAAAGTATAATAAATTATAATGCATAGACAATATATA